>JARHVA010002748.1:2190000-2377500 GCA_037957365.1 Torreya grandis
ACAAAGAGCATAATAGGTCAACTTGAAGCAGAACAAAGTGCAATAAAGAAGGAATATTTAGTACTATAATTTGGAATAGAATCATAGAATAGAACAAGAACACAACAAAAACTAGTCTTAGAAGTTTTTTTTATTAAAATTTTGTAAACTGTAATACTAGTTTAATAAATATATATTTTATTTTTGTGTTAAATTTCAAATCTTTCTTCAATAAATTGTAAATAGAGCTGCCCCTATTTTGTCTATATTGATAATTTTTTTTGAATTAGAGTTGTTTCTATGTTAAATTAATCTCCAAGAAATTGGTATAAGAGCATACTATTTTAAAATTTATCTCTAACAGATTGGTACCCGAGTTAGCATTTTTGTCAAGAGCAACAACTTGTGGAAACAAACTCTCATATTTAATGAGAAAAATTATGATGTTTGGTCTATCAAAATGAAAATATTATTTTTCTCTCATGAGCTATGAGAGCGTGTTGAATGAGGATTCATAGAATCAGTTGACTAGGCTAGATTTAATGCACTCACACAAGCATAAATGAACCTGTTAAAATAAAATAGGAAGAAGGGTGCAAAAACTTTGAGTTACATTCAAATGGCACTGAGTGATTCCATCTTCCTAAGGATAACAACATCTACTCAATCCAAACAAGCACGGGATATATTTTAGAATGCATACTAAGGAAATGATAAGGTGAAGTTGGTTAAACTACAACTATTAAGGGAAAATTTTGAGACCCTAAAAATGAGGGAATCTGAGTTAATTAATGACTTTCTTAATAGTAATATAAACACAATTAACTAGATCAAGACCAATGGAGATGTCTTAAAGGATAATAGGATAATAGAGAAGTTCCTAAAATGTCTTTCAATGAAGTTTGATCTTATTGTGGTAGCAATAGAAGACTCCAATGATGTAAAATAAATGATTATTGATGAGCTGATGGGTTTCTTGTAAATCTATAAATAGAGGCTAAGTAAAACGACTAATTTTTCTCTTGAATAAGCCTTGAAATCAAATGTGAGTGTGAGAGGTAAGGGGAGAGGAGTCAATAATAAAGGAAGATAAAGATTCAATGATAGCTAAGGAAGATAAAGATTCAATGATAGCTAAGGAAGAAGACACAACCATTCATAATCACAAGAAAGAGGAAGAGGAAGGAGCAACAACACTTCTAGAAGATGGTTTTTCACAAAGGTTTGACAAATCAAAAATAAATATGAAATTATGAAATAAAATGTAAGAAAATGAAATATAATACGAATAGAAAAAGTGTAAATTTTTCTAAAGCAAAGGAAGCTAAAAATAGTAAAAATGAAATGGGGAAAACTTTTTTATCACTTGCAACATAGCTAAGCAAAGTAACAATGAAATATGTTATTTATATAGTGCCTACCATAACCACATGATTGGAAAGAAGGATATATTTAACAACATAGATGAATTAGTAAAATTTTAAGTTAAACTGGGAAATAATGGGAAGGTCCAAATTATAGGAAAATGAAGTATCTTCATTCGCACCAAGCAAGGTGATAAGATGTAGATTTATAATGTCTATTATGTCCTAGGGCTGAAGCATAACCTTATCAACATTGGGTAGCTAGTCCAAAATAGATATAGAGTGAAATTTGAGAATGATTAATGCATAATATAGGATAGAAGTGGAAGCAATAGGCAAATAACCACTGTTAAAATGATAAAGAATGAAATGTTTCCCTTGAGAATGCAAAATGAGTTGTCTGTAACATTTAAAACAGTTGTAATAGATCAATCTAATTCGAGGCATCTCATATATGGCCATTTAAGCTTCATTGGCCTAAATATTATTTATAAGAAATACATGATAATAAGACTGTCTCTAATTGAACATGCCAATAAAGTTTGTGAGGGTTGCATATTGGGGAAGTAACATAGAATGCCTTTCCCTCAAGTAAGTCATGAAGAGCAAAGGATCCACTTAAGATGATACACTCAGATTTGTGTGGTCCCATGAAAAACCCTCTCTCTATCCAAAAATAAATATTTAATAACATTCATAGATGATTTCAACAAAAAGACATGGGTCTACTTCTTAAAACACAAATATGAGGCATTTGATATCTTCAAGCAATTCATGGCCATGGTTGAAAATCAGTGTGGTCGTTATATAGATATGTTGTGAATAGATGGATGGGGAGAATACATTTCAAATTAGTTTATAAATTTTTGTAAGGATTATGGGATTAAGAAATAATTTACGAGAGAAAAAATATATAACTATTCAATATATGGAAAGAAGTATGATAAAGGCCAAGGGATTGTCAAATGAGTAGTGGGTTGAAATAATAACCACAAAATTTAATTTCTAAATAGATGTCTCACAAAAAGTGTTTATGACATGATTGCTTAAGAGGCATGGAGAGGTAGAAAGCCATGTGTTGAACACTTAAGAGTTTTTTGATGATAAAGGAGAAAAATGCATCTTTATTGCATATAGTGAGAAATCAAAAGCTTACAGGATGTATAATCTAGTCACAAAGGAATTGATTATCATCAGGGATGTTAATTTATAGAATATGAAACATGGGATGACAAACATGACAACAAAAAACACTAACAAGGGTCAGTGGACCCGTACTTGATAATGAACCAGTAAGTGGTACAACCAATTATACACTAAGTTGGAGTCCTATTTCATAAAGGAATGATTTATTAAGTAGAAACATCCATAATGAATAATAAGGTGTAGCTCAAGGGAATCCTTCATTATCTTCCAACTCAAGCCAACACTTAAGCCAAACAAGAAGATGGGAATGAAAATAATAATTTTGTTTTATTTTCAGCAGGAGATTTTGTTTACTTTGAAGAAGCAAGTAAGGACAAGAAATAGTGTGAATCCATGCTTAAAGAAATACAAGCAATTGATAAAAATAAGACATGGAGTTATTAAATATTCTATTCAAAAATTAGGTCATTGATGTCAAGTGGGTTTATAAAACTAAAATAACAACAAGAGGCATGATTGAGAGATGCAAGGCAAGGTTATTTGTCAAACGGTTCAAACAAGGACCTAGAAAAGATTACAATGAAACATTTGTTCCTATAATAAGAATGTAAACTATTATAAATATCTTAGAAATAATTGCTCAACATAAATGGAAGGTGTGTTAGATGGATGTTAAATCAACCCTCTTAAATGGAGTGTTACAATAATAAGTGTATATGGCACAACCACTTAGTTATGAGATTCTAGGTCATGAGAATAAGGTGCACAAGCTAAAGAATACAATTTATGGGTTCAAGCAAACACCAAGGGTGTGGTATTGTTGTATAAACTCATATTTACTGAGTAATGAATTTAGAAATAGTGGTAATGAGACAACTCTCTACATTAAGACAAGCAATCAAGGTGAAATTATAATTGTTGTCTTATATATATATGATTTAATTTTTACTTGAAATGTAAATCAATCCATAGAAGAGTTCAAAGTTGTAATTAAAAAAGAGTTTGAATGACAGATTTAGGACTACATTGAAGTATTTTCTTGGCATTGAGGTTAAACAGATAGATGGTGGTATTTTTGTATTCCAATCTATGTATGTGAATGGAATTTTAGAGAGATTCATAATGATGAACAACAAGCCAACATCAACACCAATAGCAATAGATATGAAGTTACACAAGTAAGATTTCAATAACAACGTGGATCCAACTTTGTACACGAGCTTGGTAGGAAGCTTAATGTATTTGACAATAACAATAACTGATATTATGTATGCAATTAGCCTGAATTCTAAATTTATGCAGACTCAAAAAGATAAATTGGCAAGCTTAAAAACAAACTTGAGATATCTAAGTGGCTTAAGAGACCATGGAGTTTTTTATGTACTGTAACAAATAATTTTGAGTTAGTAGGTTATATAGGTAGTGACTAGACAAACAATATTGATGACATAAAGAACACATATAGATAATTGTTTAATATCAGGGTAAGAATTATTTCATGGGACTCGAAGAAGAAACCCATTGTTTTCAGGACCCCCGCTCTTAAAGAGCACAGTTGATTACCTTTGTATAAGAAACTAAACACATAATTTAACCAGAAGTAACAAGTAACTAGAAATTCAAAAATAACACAGAATATGAGAGACAATACCCAATTGTATTAATACTCTTCCAGAAGGAAATACAACAAAGAAGATGCCACAATCTTCTTCCCGCTCCTCTAGGGCTCCCACACCTCTAGGGCGTACAACAGTAAATCTCTTCAAGAGTTCTCTCTCTCAATTATGGTCACAACAAACAACTCAAACACAGAGTTGCTGTTCACCTCCATCAGTCAGTAACAATACTGCCGGTCCACCAGTCAGTAACAATACTACCAGTCCACCAAGTACTCAACGTACTCCAAGTCCAAGTATACACACATACTCCAAGTAGATCTCACCTGATCTTGCTACCTGTTGTGTTGCTGATCTCCCTAATCTTGCTGCCACCTGTAGATCAACTTGGTTTTGTACACCTGCAAACCTAGATCTCGCACACACACAGACCTACAGATCAACCGACCTTACTTATCATGTAGATCTCACCTAATCTTGCTATACCACATATCAACCTGGCCTTGCACATCTGTCGACCTAGATCATACACACCCAAAAGAACCCTTGTCCTTGCCTCACCAAGTCCTTATGATTCTCCTCACTAGCACCCCTATGGATCTTCTACCAGATCTTGCAACAACCTGTAGATCTACCTGATCATACACACTTGGCACTGTGGCACTATGAGGAGCTAACCTTGCTCTCTCTATCTAGCACAAATTACAATACAGCACATGAGTCTATTATATAGATCCCATACAAACAATAATTAGACTTCTAATTAAAATAATTAGAACTATAACTCCAAGACTAAAATTAGTTTTTACATGCAAACTGGCCGTTCAACAAACTAACTATTCGTGCAACAAATAGTTCTGGAATGCACAGGTAACCGACGTCGGTCCCTATCTGTCTGGAGGTGACCGACGTCGGTTGACTCCTGACCAATGTCAATTTTCCTATGCACTGAATATGACCGACGTCGGTTGATCATGCCAATGTCAGTTGCTGTCACACTGAGCAACCTCCTCCATTTGCATCTGTGAAGCTTTTAGCTCCACAACCTAACAATCTCCCACTTGGAGATAAACAACTGCACCTATACTTATACCTGTACATCATCTAATTTGTTTCCTGGCTTGTATCCCTCTTCAAGCTCAATCTTGAAGACCAACCACCACACATCCTATGGTGCTATGCATGTCATCCAAGTCCCCTGCCACATCTGAATCTACATACCCATGTAGAGAAGTCCCTAACCCTGCATAGCATGTTAACCTACTGTTGGTCCCTCTCAGATACCTAAAAATCCACTGAACTGCTTTCCAGTGCTTCTTTCCTAGATTGACCCTGAACTCACTGACAACACCCACTGCTTGGGAAAAAATAGGTCTAGTACACATGTACTTAACCTCATCATGTGAATGGGGACACTGTTATGTGAACTATCCATCCATAGGTGTGTTAACCGGTTCTGCATCTTGCATCTTGAACCTCGCCACTACCTTATTCACACAATCATCCTGAGACAACATCAACCTGTGATCTTCTTTGTCTCTAAAAATACTCATGCCAAAGAATTTCGCTGCTCCCAAATTCTTCATGACATACCATCGAACTAACTTTACCTTTAGTTCAACAACTCCCTGCATGTGTGACCCTGCAACGAGTATACACACAACATACAATAACAGGATAATGTAGCTAATATTATCCAACTTGGTAAAGAAAACACAATGGTTACAATGACATTGACTAAAGCCATGCTTTGTCATGCACCTGTCAAACTTGTACCACTGTCTTATAGCTTCCTCAAGACCATATGACCTGGCCTTTTATCTCATGTGTCCATTCTCTCTCTTCTTTAACCAAGGAATCCATTCATCTTTTAGTGCTTTCATATCGGTTGACAATTCTACCAAATCTCCCATTTGGTTCTCTTCTAAAGAACTCATGCCATGCTCCCACTGTTTCCTAGATCCTACCTGCTCTGTAGTGAGCAACAAGTATAAAGAAGGTGAATAATGAATTTGAGGCTTACTTACCCTTTCAGTCCTCCTCATGGGCATTTGAGACCCCTTGACAGCTTGCTGTTTGCCCAAAATCCATTTCTTGGTCGACCCTAGTCTATACCTGACCGATGTCGAATCCACCTGATCATCGATGCCAGTTCCCTGACCGATGTCAGTGTCCTCCTAGCATCGATTCCCTGATCGATGTTGGTAGCCACCTTGCCTGACACCACCAACTTTGCCTGTCTACACATGATTGATGTCGATACCTGTCTGTTCGACGTCGGTTCCACCTGACCGACACTGGTAACTGTGTTCTCTTATGAGTGATGGTTGTTTACCCGCGAGCTCACCTTGGATCAAAACCCTATCCAAACTGCCCTGCTCAGAGTTATTCAGTCCCCTCCACTGATCTCTGTCCATCATCTCCTCCATGAACACCAAGGCTTTCCAATTCTTAAGTTTATCAAGGACATCTGACTTCCTCTTAAGAACATGCATCTCCTTCTTACTCATGTGACCAAGCCTATAAAGCCACGTCTTCGCAACAGAAGAAGAATCAGTAATACAAGTAGGTAGATAAAGAGTACCTACTTTCGTACCACATGCTAATTCAAGTGCATCCACTGTGAGAGTTACTGTGCATCTCTCATCACCTAACTTTCTTGAAGAAATTAGCCTCATCTTCAAGACTGGGACCTGCATGACATCCTTCAACACCCATGTGTTAGCCATCTACAATTTTAGCCGCACTTCCCCTTTGCCAATACTTTGACAAGGCTCATCAGCCCCTAAATAAATCTTTCCAAAGTCTCCATGGACCTTAACATAGAAAAATACTCTATTTGGGGCTGCATGGAAAGAGGCAACAAAATCTATAAACCAAGATTCTACTTTATCCAAGGAACATACAAGAACAACCAGTGCAATAATACCTGCAACACATGCTACTTTATTTCCTTCATGCTGATCTTCTACCAACCAACAATCTTTCTTTACCTACTCTTTCTTTCCATAACTCCGTAATTGATCATTCTTGCTTTTGAATTCCTCCATACTTTCTTCTGCCATTGCTATACTCCCACTCAATCAGAAACCCCTGAGAGTGACCTGTAATCAACAAACACTTAACAAGCTCTGACCACCTGTTAGTTGATCCTAGCTCTGATACCAATTGTCAGGACCCCCACTCTTAAAGAGCACAGTTGATTACCTTTGTATAAGCAACTAAACATAGAATTTAACCAGAAGTAACAAGTAACTAGAAATTCAAAAATAACACAGAATATGAAAGACAATACCCAATTGTATTAATACTCTTCCATAAGGAAATACAACAAAGAAGATGCCACAATCTTCTTTCCACTCCTTTAGGGCTCCCACACCTCTAGGGCATACAGCAGTAAATCTCTTCAAGAGTTCTCTCTCTCAATTACGATCACAACAAACAACTCAAACACAGAGTTGTTGTTCACCTCCACTAGTTAGTAACAATACTGTCAGTCCACCAGTTAGTAACAATACTACTAGTCCACCAAGTACTCAACGTACTCCAAGTTTGAGTATACACAGATATTCCAAGTAGATCTCACCTGATCTTGCTACCTGTTGTGTTGCTGATCTCCCTGATCTTGCTGCCACTTGCATATCAACCTAGTTTTGCACACCTGCAAACCTAGATCTCGCACACACACACCCCTGCAGATCAACTGACCTTACTTACCATGTAGATCTCACCTTATCTTGCTATACCGTAGATGAACCTGGCCTTGCACACCTGCCAACCTAGATCATATACACCCGGAAGAACCCTTGTCTTTGCCTCACCAAGTCCTTATGATTCTCCCCACCAGCACCCCTGTGGATCTTCTACCAGATCTTGCAACAACCTGTAGATCTACCTGATCATACACACTTGGCACTGTGGTACTATGAGGAGCTAACCTTGCTCTCTTCCCTCTAAAGGAGCTAACCTTGCTCTCTCTATCTAGCACACATTACAATACAGCCCATGAGTCTATTATATAGATCCCATACAAACAATAATTCGACTTCTAATTATAATAATTAGAACCGCAGCTCCAAGACTAAAATTAGTCTTTACATGCAAACTGGCCATTCAACAAACTAACTGTTCATGCAACAAACAGTTTTGGAATGCACAGGCAACCGACATCGGTCCCTGTCTGTCTGGAGGTGACCGACGTCGACTGACTCCTGACCGATGTCAGTTTCCCTGTGCACTGAATATGATCAATGTCAGTTGATCATGCCGACGTTAGTTGCTGTCACATTGAGCAACCTCCTCCATTTGCATCTGTGAAGCTTTTAGCTCCACAACCTAACAATTGTTTCACTCTCCATGGTTGACTTTGAGTGCATGGTAGAAATCTTAGCTATTTGTTAAGCTATTTGGATTAGAAGAATCCTATCATATTTGTATGAGAAAAAAAGAGTAAAAACATTTTTTTGTGATAATTTATCTTCTATAAATTTATCAAAAAATCAAATTTTCTATGAGAGGAATAAGAAAATAAAAATCAGATTTCATTTCATAAGAGAACTAGTTGAAATTGGAGAGATTAAGAAGAATAGAAGAATAGAATAGGCAAAATAGAGGAGAACAGAGGGTGCAACAACTGTAAAAGCAAAACAACAGTGAACAAGAATAAAATAATGCATAGAGCAAAGTGTGGGTGTACAACAAAGCATAATAGAGTAACTTGAAGCTAAGTAGAGTGTAGCATATAAGGCATATTTAGTACAATGTTTTATAATAGAAGAATAAAACAAGAACGCAATAATAATCATAGTTTTAGAAGATTTTTTTTTTAATAGAAATTTGTAAATTATAATATAAGTTTAATAAATATATATTTTATTTTTGTGTGTTTGAATTTTTCTCTGTAAATAGAGTTGTCCTTTTTTATCTATAATCTCAAACATATTTACATTATAATTGTTCATATTTTAAATTTATCTCCAACAAATTAGTATCAGAATATACTGTTTTCAAATTTATCTCCATCAATTAAAATTGATACAATAGTATTTTGTATGTCTGATTTTTTTTAAAAATATAAATATTATAAAAGTTTTGATTAAATTTTATATTTTAAATATTATAAATAATTATGTCGAGAGGTATAAATTATAATTACAATAAAAGATGAAATATATGATATTATAATTATGAAAAGGAAAAGATGGTCCACATCTTCATTTGAATATAAATAATTTTACTAAAATAATAAAAGAGTTGACACAATATTTTAATATATATATATATATATATATATATATATATATATATATAAACAGTAAATATAAAATAAACAACCAAAAAAAATCGAATATAAGTGAAGAGTAGAGGAGCAGAGAAGAATTGAAGTCACTAATTAGAAGAGCAGTGTAGCAGAAAAGAATTAAAGCATTTCCAAATCTGTGTCAACCTATAAAGTGTATTTATTTTGAAATGACGTTTGATTGCTTTACGTTTAATTTTAAATGATATGTTTGTTGCTTTTATTTTTAACAATAAATACTAAATTTAATTGTATTTTTTTTAATTTTTTTTTTCGTGCTATTAAACAATTGTTAGAGTAATGATTTATGTAGCATTATTATTACAGAACACAATTTTTTTATAAGTTTTAATATTAATTATTTGTTTAAATAACAATAGTATTATTGCTATAACGATACTTTTTAGTAAATAATGAATACAAATTTCAATTGAAGTTGATGAATTGATAATTAATAAGAGCTGCATAAAAGTATGTCAAGGTTTAACATTGACTTTATTTTTTATACATAATTTTTAATCGTAAAATAACAATTCCAACCAGAAATATAGTCACATCATTGTTGCAAGGGTTGGAGTTATATGGCCTCCACCTATAGTAAAGGGGTCTGCAGTTTGAAATGTGGCGACATAATTAATTGGTCATTTTCGATTGTCAATGGTGGACGAGAACATCATGAGTGCTGATTTAACTGATTTAATTGTGACAAGGCTCTACGTTTGTTGTGTAGCTTGAATTATTATTACAATGCTATTAATGTCTGACAAGACATTGAGATCTTAATCTTGTAGTTTCCATTCGTTAATGGTGTGAATATGTAAATATAGATAGAAATTACATTAAGATTAAAAACATATGAAAATGCCATGCTCAAACTTCAAGAAAAAAAAAAAAAAAAAAAAAACACACAAAACTTACAAACACTGAAAAATTCTAAAGTGAATTGGACATAAAAGGTGAAGGACAATGACATAACATTTTAGATAATATGTATTTAAAATGTAATCAATATTAATATAATAATAATATTTTTTTAATATTATTATATATAATAATATAATATATTAAAAATCTATAATTATTAAGACTTATAATATTATATTATGAATAATATTAATATATATTATAATATTATATATATAATAATTATATTAATATATAATTATATATTGTAATTAATTTTATATTATATATTATTATATAACTGTAATAACAATTACATATAATTCTATTGCTTCGAAAAAATTGTAATTTCAAAACATTTGAAAATGAATATCTTCTTTCTTTATCTCTAATAATCTGTCAATTTTAATAATATATAACTTCTTTTGGTAAAATAATGTTTAATAAGACTAATGTTACACCTAAAACGTGGAGTAGTTTGACTAATACAATATTTGCTTCCATTAATAGATTGATTAATACAATGTTGGGACTATAACATGGAGGATTTATTGCATGCCATGTGTTAGCTGAAGGTTCCATTTCTCCGACGTCCAAAACACTCATTCCACCGTATTTGAAACCCAAAAACCAAACAAATCGATTGTATTTTGCAGGTAGTTGTTCATAAATTTAACATTCTAATTACAAAGAATACAGAGATTTGGTAAAAATTCATTGACATTCAGTCAAGAAAAAATTCAATTTCAAATTTAAATGATTTTCATTTGTTAGCTTTTAGTGAAACCTTTCATTTCATGATCATGGTGTTTCAATTTGTTTTGTGGATTTGTGATGGCACTTTTTCTTTCTCCAATTAAAGTTATACAGATTTTTGAAGTAACGGAACATTGATTTATGGGGTTGATTAATTCAGAGTTTCATTTTTGTTTTTGTGGGTAAGTATGGTGTGTGAATTTGGTTTCTTTAAGAGAATGAATCAATGAGAGGAGTTAATATGGGGGAGGGATTCAAACTCTCGATTTTAAGGAGAAATACCAATAATGATTTGATAGAAGAAATAGGAGAAAGATGAAAATACTTGTAAAATTTGCAGAACAAATGGAGATTTAGGTAGGTAATCCATTGTATTATTATCTATGTCAAACAAAGGAGGAAGATGAAGATGCTTGCAGAATTTGCAGAATAAATAAAGTTTTAGATAAGTTATTGTAATATTATCCATGATGCAGGTCAAGAGATTAATTGTAGTTTATGGGATAAAGGAAAATAATAAGTTATTGATACTTTTTTTAATATTATGAAATAATAATATTTTTTTCTCGCAAATGAGTTTTTATTGGGCAAGAATATTTTTCAAAACAAAATAATACTGAGGCAAAAACAATGGTACCTGATGTAGGTAGGTACTAATAAAACAAAAAAAAAAACTTTATGTTAGATTGTCAATGAAAGCATGAGAAACAAGTAATTTATTATATAATATATATAATTCTATATAAAAAATAAAATAAATTTATATATATAAATATATTTTTATATAATATATTATATTATTATAAATTTATTTTTATATTTTTTAATAGTTGTATTTTATTTATTTAATAATTGGTATATTTATTTTAGATAAATTTATGTAAAAGATGTTTAAAGATATTATTCTTGAGGTGTCTATTCTATTTATGTCATATTTCTCGATATCTTTTACATAGATTTATTTAAGATAGCTCTGCTAATAACATTCATATGTATTACATTTTTTTTTAATATATAATAAAAAGTATATCATAAAAAGTAAATGTGTAACAGATATCACATTAAATGATAGTAAATGAAGCATTTGTAAATCATCCAGATGTGTAATATACATAGAATAAAATGAAAGATAAATAATCTTTTAATATTCATCAAAATGTGTCATATACATC
Organism: Torreya grandis; assembly: GCA_037957365.1. Classification (NCBI taxonomy): domain Eukaryota; kingdom Viridiplantae; phylum Streptophyta; class Pinopsida; order Cupressales; family Taxaceae; genus Torreya; species Torreya grandis. The sequence goes on from JARHVA010002748.1 coordinate 2,202,236, forward strand.
ACATAAAATATGAAATAATGAATCATTTCGTAATCATAGAAATAAATTCGTGATAAGTGCATGTCATTATATATCTTCTAACAACTTTAGTCTCTTAGCATCTATTTAGAAAGTCATTTTCTTTTTTTCATCTTTTCATAGAGGTCATATGTAAATGGCAAAAAAATTTTAGTCCTTCCAAGGAATTTAAAAGAGATATAGCCATAAATTTTAACCATGTTATTTATTTTTTTCTTATATCAATTGTGTCTTTTGAAAGAGTCAAACCTTGTGATTTTTGTATTGTTAATGCCTAAATCAACCATAGCAGTAGTTAGTTTGTGCATCCAGTTTGTAATGGTGTAATTGGAATTATATGTGGAGTTTAATCTTGAAATGGTATTCTTGAGTAACTATCAAACTTGGTCATAATATATGTTGGTGGTTTTGGTGGGGCAGTCCTAGGTTTTTATATTAAACTTCAAATATACTCTAGAGCTCCATTTAAAGGACCTGATTCTATCTAAATATTGGAGGTTAACGTGACCCTTGCATCCTTATCAATTAATAACACGACATCAATTTCATCATTTTTACCTCTTGTTGGTGCATTGACACTACCTATTTTAGTTACAATGCTACGTGTAACACGCCCTTTCATTGACCGCATTTTTTTGTTGTTGTGGTTATGCACATTATTATTTATAGAAAATAAATGTATACTGTTATCAAATTATTCATTGGTGGCTCTCCAAAATTGGTTCTTATCATCAATAACTTCCAATCATCAATTGTTGGATTAGTATCTCTCAAATATGTAAGACGTTGATAAAACCTTTATTGGTCATCACTTTCTCCTTGTCTAAATATCTTATCCAAATTAACAATTGTTTTGAACTCTTCCTACAATAGTTTTGGATGTTTATTACTATCATATGGTGGTGTCACTAACAAGAGGTAGTTGTCCCAAATCTCCAACCAAAATAATAGATATACCTCTAAAACTCATGTTTGCATTTTCAAGAAATGCTTGAAGAAGTCAAGATTTTATATTTTGTAGTAAATTTTGTCCAATAAATCTCATTTCATCAATCAATATGTATTTTATGTGTCAGAGCTCTTCTTAGAAAGTTGTAAGTCTTGTTATTTATAATTCAAAAAAATCCTTGATAGTTATTTGAAGTTGTGAATGTATGATTGAGGCACCAATATTGAATGCTAAAACTCCAGTTGGTGAAAGTAATATAAGTGAAGAATGCTTTGGGAATGTTGCATCTTGAAGATCTAGATGGATCATGTTGATTAGATATAATTTTACTGTACCTATTTTTTCTTGAATTATCATGTGTAATGGCAAAGTATTTTGACCTTTGTGATAACATGTCATATATCATATTTGATGCTATATCATCATCTATGACAACCCCATTATCTTTCATGGTGCTTATGAATTTTATCACTTTATTTGCGTATTCTTCACCTTGATATTTGTTATTCCATGGTGCTTGTCTATTAATATATCTTCTTCTCAACATATCTATTTTATAAATTTATATAATTTGGCCATGTTGTAGCTTAGATATGATTTGTCACTCATGTTCCATTATGTTTTTTTGAAAAGGTTGATTATCCTTGTCTTCATAATCACTATGATTTTCAACATCTTTTAGTATAGTCATACGCTCGAAATGCAAGAGATTATAATTGAATGACTCCCAATTCGATTTTATTGCATTATCATGAAGTCCAATATTTCTTTATATAAGAATAAATAGATTGTAAATTAGTAACTCTGACCATTAAAAATCAACTCATCTAAGTGATTCATGAGTAGGAATGGAGGTAAACCTTGAAAATACTCTCAGCACTTGAATGTTTCAAATTTATTTTAAATAATAAAAGATAAATATATTTAATATGAATTATTTTGGAAAAATAAAAATAAAAATAAAACATAGACAAAATTATTAAAAGTATATAATATTTCAAATTAATTTTAAGTAATAAAAAATAAATATATTTAATAAGAATTATTTGTGAAAAATTAAAATGAAAATAAAAATTAAACAAAATTATCAAAATATAATAATATTTCAAAATTATTTGAAACAATAAAAAATAAACATACTTAATATAAATTATCTTAAAAAAATAAAAATAAAAATAAAACTTACATAAAATTGTTAAAGCTACTGGATAATACTGTCTGCTTACCAAGTATTTCGATGTTTTCTGAGCTTTCTCTCTCCAATAAAATTATTTGTTGAGTTAATTTTGTTTCTAGTCTATGCAAACGAAACACAATATGAACGATTCGCTCTTTCTGCGTTGAATAACCCTCGTTTTAAACCTCATTTGCATAGACTATTTTAGTGAAATATTATATAAAGTTGAGATAAATAAAAACAATAAAAAAGCGGCGGAGAAAGGTAGATGCGGGTCGGGTAAGAGCCAATCGTTCACAAAGAAAAGTATTTGAAAAAACAGTAACAAATAGAAGATATAATTAAATTTATTAGTATTTATAATTGCATAGGGAAGAGTGGAACGACTTATAGTCAACAATGGAATTTATTTTAATCTGAAGTGAATATGGTGGTACAGAAGAAGAAGAAACCATGGATGGGGATGGGGATCCTGATCCTGTTCCTGTTCCTTAACCTGATACAATGAGTGAGTTTGTTCTAACATAATCTTAGTTGCATCATGTAGCAGCATAACGAAGGCATGTAAACTGTTTGACAATTTATTATCTAATTCCATATTTTACAGCCTTCAAAATCTTAATTTTGACCTCCGGAGGTGGAAATCAGCATCAAAATTTTGAAAGCAATATCTAAGAGATCTAAGGGTGCCCTTTATTCAACTAATTTAAAAATCATTAAAACAACTATTTTTTTTTATTTTTTTCTTTTTTATTTTTTATTTTTGGGAAGCTTGGTGCTCCCAACTTGAAACAATCCACTTTGAACATTAAAATATAATTGACAATCATTGAATTGGTAAAGTTCCATAATCATTCTGAAACAGAAGTTACATAATACTCCATGACCAAAACAAATAGTTAAATGGAATTCATTGGAAAAGGCAAAAATGGGTTCACTTTTAAAACATTGGAATAAATGAGTTCACTTTTAAAACATTGGAAGAAACATAGCAGGCTCCATTTTCATTATATTTAAGTGTTACTTGGAAAAGGAAAACAAGAAAGAAAAGAAAGTTTTGAATAGTGTAATAAACATAAATTATAATGGTGGATAAAAACAAGCCCAAGAGAGTTCAGGGAAAGGAGAAGAAAGAGAAAACAGCTCCTCCATTTCCTACTTCTTCTAATTCCAACTCTCACTAACCATCACCACCAACCACAATGTAACTTCATTGTACATCACAGTTTTGTTTTTCATACTAATACCATTATAATAATCAATCTCTATCTATTTTTTTAAAATATTGGGTATGTGCAGGATTTCCAAGCGAAAGCTGGCTAACATCAAGATCTGTACCTCCCCCTCTGCAACAAACTCACCACTGCCTTCACCTGGTAATTGCTATTCATGCACATTTAATTATATTTTCTTACAAATTATCTCATACATACACTACTTTTTTTTAAATAAATTATTTAAGATTTATGTTCTTTTAATTTTTAAACAAATTTACTTTGAACTGAGTAGAAATTGTGAACACACCGATAAGATAATCTTCTCCTTTACTTTAGGTATCTTAGTTAATGGACTGCCCTAAAATTGTAAAAAGATAACAACGTATTTATTGTTATCTTGGTACCTTTCAAAATTAATAGGGTATTATATTATTATCATGTTATTTTTCATTTTCAAAGTAAAATAATAAAAAGTTTTTTTTAGAATCAATAATATAATAAAATGATTTTTGAGATGTTTTGGATTTTACTATTAAAATTTAATAATAAAATCTGAAACTGTCGAAAATCACTTTTTTATACAATTAATTTTAGAAGAATCTAATTCATTTTATCAATAATTTGTGCTCAATTAATTGATCAACAAGCTCTTCCTCTCTTAACTAAGTTCATTTACCCCATTCAGTATTTAGTTAATATATTAATATCATTCTTTAATTAGATGATACAAAAGTTCAATGATAAAAAAATCTTATGTAATTGTAACATACGCAGGTGGTAAGGAAGACACAGTAAAAGAAACACCATCAAAAAAATTAAAACTAAATAAGAGAATTTCAAGTGCTTCGGCTATTCATATATATATCCCAAGTTGACACACACACACACACACACACACACACACATATTTGTTGGACTGTTTGATTAACACTGATTGTAGCTCAGCCTAGCATCAAAACTGAAGAGTACAAAGACAAATTGAATGCAGCCAGCAAGCTTCTAAGGAGGGGATATCAAAAAGTTGCAGAATGTAAGTCCCTGATACTAATACTTGTATCTGTATATCTATATGTAATTTATATATGTATGGTGATTTTATATAGTGCTATTTTGATTGTTTAGCAAAGAAACATAGAAGTATAAAGATGCTTGATCTAGGCGAAATTCTAAAAGACTAAAGAATTACTGAACCTTCTAATGTTGAACGACGTAAATTCTTCAAAAAGAAGAAGAAGAATGATAATTAATTACATTATAACATTACAATTGATAACCATACAATATACAGTAAATTCAAGAATTGTAATTGAGAAAATCTACAGAATTTCATGGAAAAACCTAATGACATATTTGTTTTTAAAACTCAAAAACATGATTTATTAAGTGTTCTTGATAATATTGTGAGATTTATAATATAATTCAAATACAGTACTTTATATATATATATATATATATATATATATATATATATATATATATATATATATAATATTTGGATGTTTTAATAGAGAGATGATTATTTAAATTTTGAAAACATTTTTTTTTATATTAATGTGGGATTGGATAATTGAAGAATTGCTTTGGAAGACGGGGACCCTCAATCAATTCCATTGCAGCATGGTTACTTGAATTTTAATTCCAATGCTCTGAAAGTGTTTACAATTTTTCCCTTTGGAAATGATTTTTTTAAGTTTTCACATAAAATAAATAAAATATTAGGTTAAAATTTGTAAGTAGGGTTCAGGGTCTTAAATATTTATTCTCACATTTTATATATATGAATATTTTAATGTTATTTTTTTACGTTTAGAAGTGTTCTAAATGAGAGAGGGGGTGGAAAAAAACTAATGCCATCTATTTTGAATTTAATTTAATATAAATAAATAAAATTGATAAACACTGATATAATATAAATAAAAAATTAATAACTAATAAAATATTTAAATTAATATGATTTTTGAAATAAATTCAAAAACATATAAATATAAATATAAATATATATAAATTAAATCAATCAAAAACTAAACACATAAAATCAGAAAAAAAATATAAAAACTAATAATTTAAGAAAAAAAAAAAATTATTATTTTTTTTAAAATCTACTTTTTCTTTAAACATCTATATAAATTTGATGTAAAATTCAATGGCCTTGTACTGTACTTGCTCTTTCTTCATGCAACTTTGTCAGTAATTCTTTATTTCATTATTTGTCCTTCAATTTATTTGTCCTTCTATTTACAAACAAATTTTAATGTTTGTATAACATTTCAATTTATTTTAAAAATCACAATGACTGCTCATCATGAACATAAGAAATACCTATTTCCCCAATGCCCATGAAGTTATAAGAGTAAGAATTGTTCTTTTTGTGTTATGTTACGGCGCTTAACGTCAGGGCTTAAGATACTTCAGCCATCTCAATCTGCAACGATCTCCAAATTAAATAATTATAATTATATCTACACATTTGGCTACTGTATTCCAACGGTCTTCACCTCGCTCAGATATGCAGCGAATATGGCTCATGGCCTCCTCTGCCGTCCGTGGACCTCTCCATATAATATGCGCACTGTGTTCTTAGATCACAAATAGTATTCTTGCTTTTGTTTCATATATAACTGCTATTTTAATTTCTATTTCATATATTCCTTTACTAAGTATGTTACGTAAGAATTTGTGAAAATATTAGGAATTAATATTTGTGCTAAAATAAATAAGTAATTTGTGAAATTTATTAAAAATTAATATTTGTATCAAAATAAATAAGTATTTATTAAGGTATTTGATATGTATAATTATAAGATTAAGATTACGGTTTATGAGTATATATGTTATGTAGTTAACTTTTTAATGTATTAGTTTCAATAATTTACATAAAAATTGAAATATCATTTTCATAAATTTTATATATATATATATATATATTTGTGAATTATGAATATGATTTATATATCCCACAATAATTAAATGTAATATGTTATTTCAAGTAAATTAAAATTGAATTATTTTTTAAAAATTGTTTAGATATGGTTTGATCAAAATTAAATTTTGTAAATGAAGAACAACGAATAGAATATGAAAGGCAATAACAAAGACAATAAAAAAGACAATATCAAATACAATATCACAGAGGAAGACAACAACAAATGATAGATGCACAAAGAGAGGAAGAAAGAATAGATAGATTTTAAGAACATAGAGTTGAATTGACAGTTGAAGAATCAAAAGTAGAAAAGAGAGAACATGCAAATACAATGAAGCATATTCATGCACAAACATCTCAAGATGAACAATATGTATTACGAAAATATTATAAAGACAAATACGTTCAAATCAATTGACTGAGGTATAAAATTAACACAAAAAAGAACATCATGAATAATCTCAAAGGCACTACTATCAATTAATTGCTAAACTTGACATTAATTAATAAGAAAATTCAATATCGATATATCGAGTGCTTAAAACCCCAGATAATGTAGCTCAAAATGCAATGGAAGTCGACGTTACAAGTAATGCACAAAATAATGATATACAAGAGTAGACAACATCACAATCTAGAAAAAGAAAATGAATGCAAACTAATAATTTAGAAGAAGAGTCAACATCGCAACTTAGAAGAAGAAAACAAAGGCAATAATCAAAAACTAAAAAGGAACAAAATATAACTAATCCTAAAGGAAATTTTGCGAGAGATATGAATACTTTTTAAATGATTTTTCAACATGGTCTAGATAATCTTGCTTCACCAAGTATGTGCTATATTTGTCAAGAAATTTACATTGGAATGAATGTTTCTCAAACACTTGAAGGTCCTTTATGCAATGGATGTATACATGAGAAAGGGCATCATCAATATTCAACATCGAATAATATGGATCCTAGGCGAAAGTCTCAGAACATGAAAACTTAACACATATTGAATAAATATTAATATCTTGTGTCAACCCAATCCTACAAGTGACACATGCAAATGGAGGTCAATATAAATATAAAGGACATACAAGAAGTTTTTCACAAGAAGTATAAGAAATAGCTAAGGTTATACCACATCAAATAAAATATTCACTGATGATTATAGTTATAATGAGGGATCAATGTGTAACAAACTACAAGTTTACTGTCAATAGAGAGTGCATATATAAGGAACTCAAATACAACATAGAAAATAAAAAGTTATATTCGGATGTTCAGATTGATGAAAATAGTCTTAGTGAACTTTTATATGAATCTGATGATGTTTTTTTTAACCAACTGAATTTAGTCCATATGTAGTGTGATTCTGATGCAAATGAAGTTGTATTTGTAGGTCTAATATGGATATGGATGAAGGAAATATCATTAATCACATACATAATTGGCCTCTAAACCACTAAATTCCCCAAGAGAGATGAAATTAATCATGCATTAGTAAATAACCCTAATGCAGATTCTGAAACATTGATTTATTGGCCAAAGATTGGAGCATCTTCTATTAATGAGTACATCACATTAGGATTACTTGATATGACGTTTCCAACATTATTTTATAATGGAAGATGTGATTGGATAGAACCACAGATGAAATAGGTACATTTGCATGAATTTGTTAAACATTTATTTCAATATAGGGATCACCATTTTGGCTGACACCCTCGATTTATATATTACTTGATGAACATGATAATGAGACATTGTGCACAAAATTCTTCAGTAATGTTTGTGAAAAAGAGTCTTCAAGATATGCCAATAACCATCAATGAGTTGCATGAGCATATGGAAAATGTGCCCCACTCCCATTTGGTTGATCATTTGATGTGGTTTGGAACCACCTTTAGGGGTATAAGGTCCTATTAGGAAAATTTTTATGGTGAATTATTTGATATGCTACATCAACTTGGGTCACCTACCATATTATTCACTTTAAGTGCAACTGATATGTATTGGCCTGATCTGCATGTACTAATGCCAAGAATAGAACCAACAAATCCATGAGAAGCTCAAAAATGGTGAAGACAAAATATTATTGATTATCCTCATATAGTGGCACACTACATGCACTTGTGACATACAATTTTTCATAAATATATATTGTAAAAATGAATGAAAGTAAAAGATTATTGGTCTAGATATGAATGACAACATAGAGATTCACTACATGTGCATGAATTCATATGGTTAGAAAGAGCACAAAATATGGACAAACTTGAATGGACAAATGATTATGAATGGAAAAATGTTGATAAATAATTCAATTCTATTGTTAATGCATGAAATCTTTAGGAAGATCCACACCAACAAAACATACATGTATGTTATCAATCCTCACCAAATCTATGTTTTATACATTTTTAAAATTTTTCTCAATGTAACTAATAAATTATTATATATTATTAATTGTAGGCATTAAAAAATTTTACTCAACATCCACATCTTCTAAATACAAGACAACTTACATAGGTGGATATGGAACATGACTATGAAGAGATACTAAATTATGTAGAATGACATACAGTGTGTAGAGAGGGTCATGTATACATAAGAAAAGATGAAGAATGGTTTGTAGGTGAGATATTCAATAAGTTACATAGTTGTATAGACATTAAAAATAATATATGTGCAAGAACTAACAATCAAGTTATTATTGCTTATAGGTATAATGCATCATGGCCATTGTATCTAGAGGGATCGAAGTTATATCAAGACTTAGAGATAGGAGATAAATAGTTTGAGCCTACAATAAATAATGGTGTGCATAGCCAAAACAAAAAGGGGTGATCGAGCTGACCTAAGAAACTGAGTGTTGCCTACATAATCCAAATGGACCTTAGATCAATAGTCCAACCTTAGTAGAAGCTAATACGAATCAAAATTAGGGTTGAAAACAGGAATGGCATGTGAACATAACAAATGGTACAATATTTAACAAGAGTAGAAGATGCATTACAAAGACCATCATACATGGAAATCATGTGTAAGTTACTCTAATATATCACCTATCTTGGATGTGCCAATGGTGACCAAATATTAATAATTTGATTGAAACATTTTATGAATGCTAACATTTAGAATCATCTATTATACTAGTAAATTCAAATCAAGATCAGGATTGGTAATAGGATGAGGGAATAAGATCAATATGGAATGACTCAATTCAAAATTGGGATAAATGGAAGGGTGTTTTTATGTCATGCCCCCAAGCAAGGGTCCTCATAGACAATGTTCAATAAAATCAAGTGTAAAAACACTTGAGATGCATAATATTCATGGGTTATTCCAGCTCTTCACCATCTAGTGTAGCTAATCTATATGCTTCAAATCCATAGTTTATTGTGATGATGAATGAGCCCAACTAATTAGGCTCAAACTTTCCCTTCTTTTCATGGGTAGTATTGGTATTATTTTAGTTTTATTTTAGGACTAAGTCACCCAGTTCAAAATATCTATGTTTGATATGTTTGTTGTAGTTATGGTGTAACTTGCTCTAATAGGCCTAGAGATTTTTCAAAGTAACTACCTATTTTTCATCAAGTAGTTCTAATTATTTTTGCTGAGAAACTCTATATTCTTCCTCATCAATGATATTCTATAATGAAATGCACAAGGCAAATTTATCTCAATAGGGAGAATAAATTCAATGCCATAAACAAGGGAGTATGGTGTGGCTCCTGTTAGGGTACATGTATTAGTATGGTAGCCCCAGAAGGTAGGAAATAATTATAAATGCTAATCATAGCCAAAAACATTAATGGTATTTTTAAGGATTTGGATCAAGATTTTGTTATATTCTTTGGCTTGACTATTGCTTTGAGAAAAATAGGTAGTGGAGAAGTGTTAGTTGATATAATTTTTGGCACAGAGAGCTTTGACATCCTTATTTTTGAAGGATCCACCATTGTTAGAAATAAGATCAAAGGGAATGCTGAAGTGGCAAATAAGATGGCTGAGGATAAATTTTGAAATCTATTTGTTGATTACGTAAGTGAATGAAATGGCTTCATGTACTTATTTAAGCATTAATTTGGACTCTTCCAAAGCTAAAAAATGAAGTGAGTTCCATTATATCATCTATGATAGAGTGTCTTAGTGATAATGATATAATGAGAAGTGATACGAATGAATATTTTTTATTGGTTATGGGAAAGGTTGGAAAGGAGAATATTGTCATGAAGGTAGGCATATTTATTAGAGTACCAAGGTGAGCTAGGACAAACAATATCACATACCATTTAAGATTTAGAACATTTATGATTGGTTTTAAGAGATGTTCAACAAGGAAATATTGATCTATAACATGATCTACAATTTCTATTAGTGAACCAATTATTACCATTATATCGATAGTCCTATTGCTGGCTCTTGGAATTTGTTCAAATTGGATGTGTTTAAAGATTTGTTTAAGATGATCCACTATATTCTTGTAAGGAATAATCTTTTCATATTTGATATAGTATTTCTCTATCACCTAGTTAATAATTAGTTAGGAATCTCCATGAATATGCAATTTCTTAATATTCCATTGTACTGCTAGATGAAGCCTTGCAAGAAGTGCTTCATACTTTGTGATATTGTTAGTATAATAAAAACCAATGTGGAATACTTTGGGAATGGGATCCCCTTGCAGTGTTATGAATAAAATACTAGATCTTGATCCATGATAAGTGTAGGAACCATCAAAGTAAAGGTTCTATTGTTAAATCTCAAAATAAATGTTGTCTAGAGTCATGATTGAATCATCAATAAAATTAAAAATGAATAGCTTAGTATCTAACAAGGGTGATTCAAAAATTTGATCTATAAGTGACTACTATTAGATGGCATTTTGATGTAGATATTCAATCTTAAATTCAATCAATAACATGATCTATTTATCCATATGACCAATCAAGGCTGCCTTGGAAAGTAGGTATGTTGAGTGTAGAACAGGGCTAGTTAAACTGAATAATATATTTGTTGGATAGGTGTGTTATTTGAACTCATTTTATCTTTTGTATAATATTTTTATATGTATTATACCTATGTAATCATAATGATAGATGAAAACATATTAAGAGTCACTCCTTTTGGGAATATTACAAGTCTAGAATATGAAGAGAAGCACTGGGTAAAACTCTACACATAGTGCTCAATTGTAATTGTATATGGTTCATATGTAATATAGATTAATACATATTGTTATGAAATGGTTTTACTATGTATCTTTTATCATTGTCATGTGTGTAGTGAGTATTTGTTTGCTTTAATATGTTAATTAAATGAGGTTATGCTGACTGTTAAGATTCTAATGAAATTGTGTCTATTCACGCATCTATCTATTTTATCTGGTTATTGAATATGGTATCAACTATGTACTTTTATTACTCCATGCACAAGCTATCATTAAATTAACATGTTATGAAGGGTTTACAAGAACCTCTATTGACAATGGGGTGGTGAATATGGAATTTATTAAAACATGTTGAGATGGTTTCTAGGACAAAGAGATATAGAGAGATGGATTGATGAAATAATTCAATTTTTTTTCAAAGAGGAAGAAATAATAATAGGGAAAAATATGAATTTTTTTATTGAGGAGCATATCTACAATGAAATATTCTGGTGCAAATTATCTTAGCTATTAGCTTCTTGGTTATCTAGATTGGATTACTATTATTTTTAGCCACATAGGACAAAACTCATAAACAGGTAGGAGGAAAATCTAGAAACTTGGACACTGATTGGACCTATGTAGTAGACTACTGGACCAAGACTACCATTGATAGTTATATCACTGAATTTGTTGTACAAGGCTATTTATATTTTTAAATTACATAAGACTAGTTTGTCAAGAGAATTTATGGGAAGTTCCCTCAGTAACTACGTACTCTAATTAAAAATTTTAATGTGGAAAAGGACATGGTGCCTATTATTGTCAACATGGAGTAGTCAATTTGGGTTTTATGGGTATGCATGCGATTTAGGAATGAATGATATAGAGTTGAGTAGAGAAACTTGAACCTGAACCCATAATATGAAGGATGAAAGGAGCTAGAGTGAAAAGAATATTTTGGGATTAGAAAGAGAACTATGACAACAAAGAAGATTGAAAAAATTTAATAATCCAAACTTAACTGCAAATATGAGTAGGAATAAGGTAGAATATGATGAAGAAAGGGGAGCTGAGAGAGAGGCTTCACAAGGTGCCAAAAGTAGAGTAGATGAAAAGTAGGAAAGAGAAGGGCCTAATGAGGAAGAAGACAAAGTTATGATTAGTGAGGAGATGGAGTAGAGTGAATAAGATGAATAAATTAGAATAAAAGTAGAGAATTTAAAGTATAGAAGTAGTTCATAGTTAGGAGGAAAAGTGTTTGAAGTAGTGAAATAATATTTATAAGAAGAGATTATGTAGAAGCACATAAATATGATAAGTTTGATAACAAAGTCAGAAGAAGATGAGGATAGAGATCATTCATTTCTTGAGTATGCACCCCCTAGTCCAATTTTTATTTAGTAAAAACACCAAGTGAAAAGGAAGGGATGGGGAGAAGCTAGATTACATCATTTATAGGTAAGTTTGAAAAATTTAGTATAGAGATAAAAAGTCTACATATAAAAAAAAGCTAGAAAAGGTTGGATTTGATTTTGAGGCTAATTTTAAAATACCAATAAAAATTAGTGCATAAAAGCCTATAGTTGCAGTAACTAGTGTGTAGTACCCTATATTCATAATCTTTATTGTGCATCAATTAGTATTAGCCATTTTAAGTAATCCAAATATGTAGTTCAATATATGCATGTTTTTTGTGTTGACATAATATGATGGGTGTAGAGAGGATTACATAAAATGATTAGTCAAACATTAGTCCAATAAATCAAAGGAAGAATGCATAAGAAAAAACCAAATTAAGCCTATCTATTCATGTGGGAATTACAAAGGATAGAAGGAAACAATTGAAAGAAATCAACATCATATTACCTTTACAAATGGATTCACCATACCAATGTGGTTCAAAAACATGTTCTTCCTTGATCAAGCATCCTTTTCTTCATCAACAATGGTGACAAACTCCTCCAATGTCTCAAGAATACTCCATAAAACCTAGGCTCATGATACATAACTATCTAATTTTCCTATCAATGAAATTTGCAACTAAAATCAATAATCAAATTCAAAGGAGTGTGGAAATAATTTTGCATTATAACTTTGCACAAATCAAGCTTAAAAATGATGTTCATGGCCTCTCTATTTATAGATTTTTGAGATTGATCAGGATCAACCATGATCATCCATCTCAAGATTGAGATGTGTGGCCATGAATTAATCTAATTATATAATTAAATCCATAAATATTTGGGATAGAGGGGAATTTAAGAGGCATAGAGGATCTTAATGAGGTATGGGAGACCTATAATCTTGATATTTTATGCATTTATGGCTTATGGATGCCACCCCATATGATGATGTCATTAGGTGATGTAGTTAATAGAAATCAATTACCAAAAAGAAATATTCAAATCTCATGGAAAATCCACTTAAGCTCTTGATTTGAATTAATTAGCCTTAAATAAAGTTAATCAATATTTATGCAATTATTTAGAAATTAGCCCTCAATTAATCAAAATGGTCAAAAAGTCATATTAATGAGTCATAATTTGACTAAAAAATAATTAGAAGGTGATTTTAGATGCATTGGAACCGTATTCCCATTTAGGATGTTTTCAACACAAAATAACAAAGGTACGTGACATGTACTGACGAAGTAGAAGAAAAGAGTGATCTGGAGCACAAAAGGCAAAATCATCATTTTGACTCAAAATGAATTGATCAAAGTTAGATACTTCATAAATTGCATTGCCCCATTTAGGGATACATTATCCTAAATCAACACTTGTAAATGACAAGTTCAAACTATTTAGTGCATTTTATGGATTTTGACCTAAAATGTGCATTTGAGTGTAATTGGAGTAAGATTGATAATTTCAACATGAATGGTGTTAGGAATTAGATGTCTACATTTTGACCCTATTTGAGAAGGCATAGTGAGACATGTAGGTAAAGTAATATCTTTTCAAAGAAAATATTTATTAAGAAGAAATTGGAATAGACTAGGATGGAAGAGAAGGATAGAAACTCAAAAAGAGAAAGGAAGTGAGAAATTAACCCATAGCATAGATCACGTCTAGATGAGCTAATGCTTGCACACATGATTACTATAAATGATCAAAATATAATTAGAGGTATAATAGGCCCCAGTAGATGATGGGAATGGGAAGATACAATACATAAATATAATGGATGCACTTTAAATGTACCCAATTTGAGAGTACAAGATGCGTACGTATGACATTGATCATTATGTAGACAAGTTGCACACTAAATATTATCATCATGGGCATTAATGTGGAGAGCCTAAAATTAGAGGAAAAAAAGATAATGTTCTATTTTAGGAAGGGAAGCACCACTAGATCCAGTTCTCCAAAGAGAAGATAATAAGAAGTGCCCCAATAGAGCACATGTGATAATGAGAAAATATTTTTACCCTAGTAGGGCTAATTTTGATCTTTGATAAAGAATAAATAATGGTTTACCCCTATAGAGCTGATTTAATTTTGATGTTGTTCTATTTTGCCCTAGCGTGGGTAATTGGCAAGTGAAATAGCTCAAGGATATAACCCAAAAGATAGGTTAATGTGAGCAGGCAAAAACATACATGTGATGGTGTAATGGATTACAAAGCTACATAAAACTTAGCATATGAGAATGCACAAAGTGATGAAAGAGATGAAAAGAGTGAAAGATAGCTGAGATAACTCCAAATGTACTAGACAAGTGTATGCTACCTACATAATTCCATGGACTCATGTTTAGAAATAAACTTCAGGCCAATGTAATTCACCCAAGTTTGGAAGAAAATGAAATGAAGAATGATTAAAACTGACCAAGAATTTATTAGACTCATAATTTATGTGAATATATGCATGTCTAAGCATAGAGTCAAGTGCTAAAATGCATGATACCTAGATGCCTAATTTCATATCATAATCCTAGATTATGAAAAGTGTTCTTGAGAACTATTCATCGGAGCTGATGTTAATGTTAAGACTTTGAGACTTGAGCACAAAGTGCTTACTATAGTAAAATAAATTAGGCATCATAAGTATGAATAACTTAGAATGACATAATATTGCAATTACGTAGAGCCAGTTCAATTGTGAAGACCTATAACTAAGGATAATGGTAAAACAATGACCAAAACTAGAGTTATAACTATTTACATTTAAACAAAAAAGCAAAGAAAAAGAAAAAGAAAAAGAAAACAAGACATCTTAACAACATGAGATCAAGATATGAATAATAGAGATCTATGTGGACCATTAAGATGTACTTGGAAAATAAAATAAAGAAGCAAGACCAAATAGGAAAACAAAAGACCAACATGATAAATAATAATCAAATAAACACACAAAATGTTTTACAAATGTTTTTGGAATTTTCTAAGTATGTCAACTTGATTTAGAATTAAGAGATATAGAATGGTCTAGCTTATGAAATGGTGAGAGCACACCAACTTATAATGATTGTAATACGATGATAGATTATGATAAGAAGGACTAAGTTAACCTTGACATGAATCAAACATGGCCTATATAACCCCAAAATAATCCCAAGTCATAGTAATTCTGCCCACATACAAGGCAATGAAAAATTGACTTGGTCACAACAAGTTTACGAATAAAGGTGAATGACAAGACAAATGATAATATTACTAACTAGATGATGCATCAATACATGATAAAAAGGTGTTATTCCTTTTTTTCCCATAGGCGGTTATAATTAGGAGACAATGTCATAATTATGATTTGCCCAAAGGCAGTTATAATTAAGGGTATCAAAACAATACTGATTTGCCCATAGGTAATTATAATCAGTGATACGAAATAAGATAATAAAAGAAAGATAAATTCCTAGATCAAATGTCATAATACTTCCATAGATTCTCATTGAACACAAAATTTTAATTTTTTTGAAACTAGGTCAGAATCCCTCCACAAAAATTGTGGGATGAACCAAAAGAACCGAGATCAAAATGGGATCGGTAAGATGACTAAAATCAAGCCTTAGTCAATAGTAAAGAAATGGTACAATGAAATGATCAGAAGATAATTGTCTATAGTGGCAACAAAGTTGACCCCAAGTAATGATTGGATCAAATTGATCACAAAATGATGAGAGCATAGGCTTAGGTTGCTCACAAAACAATGAGAGCATTCAAACTTAGAAGAATTGCTCATAAAATGGTGAGAGCATAAACAAGGTGACAGATCTGACCTTAATAGAACTTGAGCACTACCTACATAGTCCTAAAGGACCTCAAGTTAATTTAGTTCAAATGACATGGTTCATAGATTACAATTGTACAATAATGCCTAAAAAGGGTCTATAAGGTTGCCCCCAAGATATGAGAGATGGTAATGGCAAATGGTAATTGGAAAAATTAAAAATGGTTCTAGTTCTCTTGATGATAGGGAGATGCATGTACTAGTCAATATGTGAGACAACATAGATGATCAGTAATAAAATTTGTTATCCAATTCCATTTCAGAAAAGCTGCTTTATCAAGAACTTGTTATCAATCTAGATCTCAATAATGTGTTTATGATCTTTGTAAATAATTGATTTTGCTTCTTTCAAACGTCAAGATAAGATATCCTTATAACCTTGACAAAGGAAAGTGATACCAGTGATGGTAAATAATGTTAGGATAAATGAGATAAGTGAGTAATAAATAGGTGGGTGATAATGGACTATATAATGAATGGGAAACAAATGAAGATCAAGAATTTTAGTCACACATAATATTTTTGATGCTAGATTCAACATAATTTTGGTTGTGATGGGTCGAAAGACCTTTGAATATGCTCTTGATAGGACCACTATATTATTATATTGCTTGATCTTGAGAGTAGATACCATCTAATTATGCTATAGATTAGAATCTATTTTGATTTGATCTTGAATAATATCTTCAGGAAATAGTGAAGAAAATTTGTGCTCAGCTATTGGTGCTTCGATGAGGTTTTTACCAATGAATTTATTCTAATCATCCCATAGTGCCTTTGATAAGGTTTCATGAAGAGATGCTAATATTTGACTCTGATTTTATTCTAGTGCCTATATAAAGGTTTCACTAGAAGATGTTAAGATTGAACTTTGATCATCCCCTAGCACCTTTGAAAAGGTTTCACAAGGATATTGTTCTTTTTCTACATGAATTTGGTCTTGACCCTACCAACATTCTACAAATGATATGTTACCATGGATGTAGTTCAAAAAAGTATGATTCTATCAGTCCCAATCAACATTTGTGGGAGGTGGAATGCCAATATAATGGCTATGTTGGGTGGGAATAATGGTGAGATGATGAAAGGCAACACAATATTTTTAGAAAATACTAGAACTTGTGTTGATGCTGAAGTAATCATCCTCAAAAACTATAGAAGGATCACAAATATATTCATATTGATCTACAAGGCAATTGTAATCAATGTTGTAACAACCATGACTATAATATGTTTCTGAATCTAATTTCAAAGTAAGGGACTATGAATACAATGTCACAATTGATGTTGATTCTATTTATGATGTTAATTCCAATGTCAGTTCAAAAATAGAAATTGAATCTAATTATGATCTTTAATCTGATATGGTTATTTTAATAATGTTCTATTAAATGTTGAATGTTTAACAAGTAATGAACTGTGATGACATAATGGGCTCAATAAAAATTGATTCATCTTGGAAGGGTTCAATATAGACTGGATGATCTAAGTGAAGCCCCTCAAAGAGAAGGAACCTCTCAAGGGACATCTTGATAAAATCATGTCTGTCAAAGTGAGACTCCTCTATGAGTGGGAAAAGATCAAGAGACAACTCTACCAAGAATGGCTTGTCAAAGAGATGAGGCTCATTAAATATAGGTAACATATGAATAGGTAACTTATCACAAATGGGTGTTTCAATAATAACATTTTGGTTTTGGTTCACAATTATTTGTAAAATATCAAATTTGAACACATTTTTATCCTCATAAGATGGCTCTTGAAGAGGTAATGGTTCTTATTTTGGCTCAAAGATTGGCACATAATATATAAAGTGGGGAACATTTAGTTTAGTAGGAATAATGGTTTGTGGTTCAATAATGGACTCTCCAAAGATTAGACTATTAAAAAAGGGATCAAACATCACTGGTTCATCAAATGAAGGTTCTTCAATAATAGGTTCATCAAAAATTGGAGATGGGCTAAGAATGGTAACAACTGGATGTTTCTTAGTTTGGTTACTTGTGTAAACCAAAGGAGGAGGTCCTAAAATGGTAATGACTGGATGCTTCTTAGTTTTGTTGCTTGTGAAAACCAAAGGAGGAGGTCCTAAAATGGTAATGACTGGATACTTCTTAGTTTGGTTGTTTGTGAAAACTAAAGGAGGAGGTCCTAAAATAGTAACGACCAGATGTTTCTAGTTTGGTTTTTTGTGAAAACCAAAGGAGGAGGTCCTAAAATGGTAACAAATAGATGCTTCTTAGTTTGGTTTCTTGTGTAAACCAAAGGAGGAGGTCCTAAAATGGTAAAAACTTGATGCTTCTTAGTTTGGTTTCTTATGTAAATGAAAGGAGGAGGTCCTAAAATGGTAACCTTTACACATTACAGA
Source organism: Torreya grandis (assembly GCA_037957365.1). Taxonomy (NCBI): domain Eukaryota; kingdom Viridiplantae; phylum Streptophyta; class Pinopsida; order Cupressales; family Taxaceae; genus Torreya; species Torreya grandis. The sequence goes on from JARHVA010002748.1 coordinate 2,221,264, forward strand.
GCTTGCTTGCTCATACAAGTCGAAGGAGAATAAGGATACCCCAAAAAATTAACCTTCAAGCATGGAGCATAAATTGAAGGGGAATGATGAGGATGATGTATGACAACTGGCATAGATGTGATTGGTTTATAATAGATAAGCCCAAAGAGGGGAACATCCTCAAATAATATAGAGTGCTCATGTCCATCATAAAAATGATCTACCTTATAACTAGGGCCATAAGAAACCCTATTTCAAGTGTACCTTAGTGGCATCATTTAAAAAGAGTTTTCTTAACATTTGACAAGATTCAGACAATGGTTTATAAACATTCAAACAAGTTATGTTTTGGTTCTCTTCAAATAAATGACTAAGTTACAAAAGAGACTATAAAAGAGGGTGACTTGGAACCACACACAATTAGAAGATTTGATTCATGAATTTACTCAACTTTTGGTAAAGATAAAACCATATAGATTGGAAGTGGGTAAGGTAACTCAAATTTCCAAGGAGAAAACTAGTACACCAAAGCCTAGATCTTTGTGATACACCTATACCATAAAAGCTAGTTTCAAATTTGACAAGTTGACCCTTTAAAATTAGAGAAAAGCTCTAAAAATTATGAAGAAGACAATATGAACTAAGAAACTCAAGATGTAAGAACATACATGAATCACTAAGTACAAATCTAGGACCAAATGGGCAACACAATGTCGCCACATGGTTGAAATAGGATAAACTATGTTCAAGGACTCAAAGCATAAGTGATACGTAAGATGACTTGAGTTTACCAAGATGATAATGTGATTTTAAATCTAATAAATGGCCCTCAATCCAAATGGAAAATTGAACCCAAGTTAGAACAAGTTTAGTGTGCAAATGGTGAACCCAATTTGACACACCAACCCTTAAAACTTAGAAAGGTTCAATTTTGAATGTGAATTATAAATGGGGGACTTAAACAAATTGGGTAAAAGTTTTAGACTCAATTGGATAGCATGATTATACCAAAGTGGATGACGAAACACAAGGTTTTAGATAAAAATTTGGGTAAGGAAAAGATATATTTTCTAATCAGATAGCGTAATGCCTCCCTTGCTCAAGAATTTTGAGGACAATGGGTTTTGGTTAAGTTCATTGAGTTAACAAGCAGTTTTAGACACAAATCAAGACCAAGTAAGCTAATGAAAAAAATAATCATCTTAAGTCTAAATTGAGAAGGTATGGCAAAGTGGGGTTAACTAACTAGCAAGTTTTTGAGCGTTCTAAATAGATCAATTGTATAATGACTTTCATACCAAACAATGCAAAATAAATGCACTTTAATTGGTTTGTTGCAAAAAAGTCTTGCCCTTTATTCAACCACTACAATTTTCACTTACTTAGTGTAGTGTGATATCCAAAGTGCAGATACAACCCAGTTCTTTAACCCTAGAGAACTCATGGGAGGTGATGAAATCCCCCTCACAAGCCAAGTTTGCATAAAATAAAAGGAATAATAGAAAGACTTTATGGTCACCTCAAGATCACCAATACTATTACGAGTTTTTGGAGAGTGATTTAAGTGACATTATTTATATGTCTTGGACTAGGCATGCTTGAAATAAGGATGGCACTTTTGATTCCAAAAGTTTATTAAAGGGGACGGATGGAAGAGCATACACGTAACGTCCCTCTTTTTGCCAATCAATTAATTAATCACATATTGCATACAAACTTGATAAATGAGTTCAATTTTAAGAACCAAATAAAATATTAGGTGATGTTATTTTTGGCCCTTGGCCTTAATTGATAAAATGGTAAATGATGGTACAAAAAGGGCCACATGAAGCAATAAAAAACCTAAGTTCATTTTAAGCCCAAATTGAAGATTGAAGACTTAGCCTAGATTCATGATTAAAACACCAAATTTAAAATGTTTCAAGAGTTATGATGTGTTTTAAGCACTAAATGAAATGCATCTAAGACTTAGCCAAATTTTAGGTTCATTTTAAGCACTAATTCAAATGTGTGAAATCAAGTGTGATCATTTTAAACCCAAATGCAAGTGTGTTTGGTTAGTCAAAAGCATTCAAACCAACTTATAAACTAACCCTTTAACTTACAAAAACACAATTATAAGGGCCTATTTTGAAGTACGTAAGAGTTTGGTAAAATGACATTAAGAATTTATCTCTCAGGTTGATAGTCGAGTTGGGTTGATAGGCAAGTTGGGTTGACAGGTGAGTTGGGTTGATAGGTAAGTTAGGTTGACAGTCGAGTTGGGTTGATAGGTGAGTTGGGTTGACAATCAAGTTGGTTTGATAGGTGATTTGGGTTGACAGGTAAGTTGGGTTTACAGTCGAGTTAGTTTGACATGTGAGTTAGATTGATAGGTGAGTTCATTTAATAGGTGAGTTGGGCTAGACAAGTGAGTTGGGCTGAGTCGAGGTGAGCCAATGTTGAGTCAGGGTGATCTAGAGCTGAGTTGGGCCAAACCAGAGTTGAGTCAGGGTAATTCAAAGTTGAGTTGGGCTGAGACAAAGCCAAGTTAGGGCAAGCCAAAGGTGAGTTGGGCTAAGCTAGAGCTGAGTTGGACTGAGCTATAGCTGAGTTGAGGTAATACAGAGCCAAGTCAAGGTGATCAAGAGTTGAGTCAAGTTGATCCAGAGCTGAGTCAGGGTGAGTCAGAGCTGAAGTGGGTAAAGCCAAAGCTAAGTTGGGCTGACCTAGGGCTGAGTTGGGATGAGCCAGAGCTGAGTCAAGGTGAGCTAGAGCTGAGTTGGGTCTAGTTGATAGTCTCGAGAATAAAACCATAATTTATAAAAATAAACTTTTTTTGCTCAGTTTTTTGCCTTCTTTACTTTCATACTCCAAGATCCTACATGACAATGGTTAGTAGGTTACTTGTAGAGGCTTTGTGAGAAATTTTTTGGGTTGTAGTCCCATTGGGTGTGCTAAAATGTAGAGAGGATTACATAACATGATTAGTAAAACATTAGTCTAATAAATCAAAGGAAGAATACATAAAAATAAACTAAATTAAGCCTATCGATTCATGTAGGAATTGCTAATGATAATGAAAGACAAATGAAAGAAAACAAGAAACCTATACCTTCCCAAATGAATCCATCCTCCAAGAGTGACTCAAAAACATGTTTTCCCTTAATCAAGCATCCTTATCTTCATCAATAATGGTGGCAAATTCTTCCAATGTCTCAAGAACACTCCATAAAACCTAGGCTCATGATATGTAACTATCTAATTTGCCTGTTAATGAAGCTTGTAACTAAAATCAATAATCAAATGCAAAGGATTGTGGAAACAATTTTGCTTTATAACTTTGCACAAATCAAGCTTAAAAATGGTGTTCATGGCGTCTATATTTATAGATTTTTGAGATTGATCAGGATCAACCATGACTGTCCATCTCAAGATTGAGATGTATGGTCATGGATTAATCTAATTATATAATTAAAATCCATAAATATCCCTCATAATTATTTTAGAAGAAGGGGCATTTAAGAGGCATGGAGGGTCTTAATAAGGCATGAGAGGCCATGATTCAGATACTTTATGCATTTATGGCCTAGGGATGCCTTCCTAAGAAATGATGTCATTATGTGATGTAGTTAATAGAAATTAATTTCCAAAAAAAAATATTCAACAAATTGTTAGGACTTGTTCCAAAGTCTTAACGTTAGGTTAGATTTTTGGTAGGTAATAAATAATTATTGTAAATGGGGCATGCATATTTTAGTAAAGACACCCCCATAAAATAAACTTACTTAGTTTAATTATTAGGTAGTTTTAATGTTTTATATTTATTAATTAGAATTACTTTACGGGTTGTTTTCCCGTATTTAGTTAGTTATAGGATTAGTTGTTTTTACTGGTCATTGGTAAAAACTATATAAATCCATGTTTGCATGGTAAAAGGGTTAACAGAGTAAAGGCACCCTTATGTACTTGATTTTTTGAATTTAATAAAATACTTGTGCACTCGCACTAAGCGGGGACAAGGTTCAACTTATTTTGGTTCTAGAGTTATCAGTGGTATCAGAGCATGGTTATTTTGGAAGCACGGTGAATTCGAAGGAGCAAGGTGAAAAATCATTTCACGTGACATCATTTGGCATGAAATAAGGTATGCCATATAAAATGAATTTTTTTTATTGGTTTAAATGTTTGAAAAATTATTAAATTATTTTAATTTTTAAAAAATTATTCACATTTAAACCTATATTTTCCATATACCATAGTCTGATCTTTTTTGATCATTCATACTCCATTTTTTCTATGTTCAACCTACTCATCTGGCATAACAATGAATTTTTAGCATTTTAATGTTATTAAATTAATTGTTTTTTGGCCAAAACTAGATTTGTATGGCCTATTTATCTGAGAAAAATATCTGAAACTTTTCATTCATGGCTGCCATTGTGATTTGCATTCATTTCAGCTCTTTTTAAATCCAAAACATCTGTAAATCTTGATCAAATGGCATTAAAACCTCTATTTTTGCATTTTTAAATGAAAAATCTAGATTTTTTTTGCACTTGTACGGCATGTTGTACGGCCTTCCAACACCCATGCTTTATTTTGATCTCATTCCCTGCAAATACACCTTTAAAAAATTTGCAAAAACATAGTAAAAATCCTTTGTATCTAGCTTGTGCGGATTTGTATGGCCTGTAGGTGAGAGAACATGTGAAAAAATAATTCTTCAGTAGCAACCATGGTGTCCCAAGCAAACATGGCACTGGAATAAAACTCAAAAATTTATTTTTGATATTTCTAAAGTTTTTTATCAAATATTTGCTATGACTGGGTCCCACGGGAGAAGATTGAAAGAGAGGCTGTAAAAAAAAGGGGGGGAAAATTTTGAATTTATTTACTCATATGTATTTTTTTTAATTTTTCCTCATACATAAAATCTGGAATAAGTATAAATTTCTGAGTGTAATGTTTTGCAAATGCTCTTAGAGCAATTGGTTAAGCTTATTTTGTTAGAAGCTTGCAAAGGAGGAGGTCAAGGGTTCAAATCCCTTCTTTTTGGAGAAAGTTATTTTTTCCTTGGAATATCCTTTTTTTGAAAAAAGAATATTCCCTTTTTTTTAGAATATTGTAAAACACATACTTATTGTATTGTGTTATTTAAATTTTTGAAAAAGGGGCAAAATTTAATCATATTTATTTTGAATTGTTGTGGTGAGATAAGGGTGTAATTGGTGGAATAAGGTTGTAATTTGGTGAAATAAGGGTGTAATCATTGATTTTTGGTGAGGTTAAATGCAAAACCCATCAAAAACACTTGTTTTTTCTTTTACGCTCTATGCGGAGGTTAAGTGTAAAACCTCGTAGAAGCAGTGTCTTGTGCAGTGAGTGTGATATTTGTTTCATTTCTTTTGCATTTTGTCACATGTTTCTCTACTGCACTTGATTTCATTTCAAAATGCCAAAAATTCAAAATTTGCTTTCAGATGGTGATAGATTAACAATTTTCAATTATTTAGATTGGAAATGATTGATGGAGGCTTCACTAGTGTTTAATGAGTTATGGGATATTGTTAAGAATGAAAATCCCACATTGCCAACAGAGCAGGCTAAATTAGATATTTTCAATTTGTGTGATTCTAAGGCCTTAGCTCTCATTAAATGTTGGTGTACTCGTGATACTTATGTTCATATTGAAAATTCTCCTCATAGTTACACTGCATGGAAAACATTGTCAGATTTGTATGATAAGAAACCTAAGCATAAGAAGATATATATTCATATGCAGTTGTTTACTTTGTCATTAGATGAAGATGGGGATATGGGAGAATATATGTCTAAGTTGAAAAATATCACTACTGAGTACACTAAGGCTGGTTTTGGAAAACTATATGATGACCTCATAGTTACTGCTACTTTGAAAGGACTACCAGGGTCCTGTGGGAATTTTGTTGAAATGTTGCATGTCTCTGACAAGATCACATGCATCACCTTTGATAAGTTGGCTGAGTTGCTCATCCAACATAACCTCTCTCTACCCAAGAAATCCAAGAAAACTAAAGAAGCCCATGTTTTAGAGTCAAATCCTAGTTCATCTTCATCTGGGCATCAAAACAATAGAGGAAATAGTTATAGAGGGGGTCGAGGTTACAGAGGAGGCAGATATCAAAATATAGGTAGGGGTCATTCAAATAATCAACAATCTAATCAATCACATTCACATGAAACAAGTGATCGAGGACATGGTCACAACTCATATAGGGGCAGAGGTCAAGGTAGATCAGACATTCAATGTCATAGATGTGGAAAATTTGGTCACATTGCCTCATAATGTAGAATTCCTTTTGATAAAATTCAGAGGCCACAGACTCTGCTCAATATGCCGATCATGACTATGATGAATCTAGTAATTTTTCCCATGAATCTGCATTCACTACTTTGGGGCACATTGATTATATTGAATATGAGGCTAGAGATGAGCTCACAGATGTATGGGTTTTAGACACAGGAGCAACCAAACACATGACATTTAGGAGAGATTTCTTTTGGTCTTATAAGGAAGCTTCTCTCTCTCTAGTTGCCTTAGCAGATAAGTCTATGCATACACCACTAGGACTTGGTTCTATTTGGATTCTTCTTCCTAATGGGTCTATAAAATACTTGGAGGAAGTTTGGTATGTTCCCACATTGAAGAAACACTTAATTTCTTTAGTAACTATTCGAAAGAAAGGTTATCAAATTGTGCTTGAAAATGGGCTCATTTACATCAATTCAGTGAAGGATAATTATAAGACAATGTATACATGATATGAAGATGTAAACTTGGTTAGATTGCATAATAAAGTGCTTCCTCCCAATATAGAACTTGCAGCAGTTGTTGACACAGGTACATGTACTATGTCTACATAGCGGTTATGGCATCTCCTCTATGGAAATTTGAATATCCACTCTTTAGTGGATTTGCAAAGATATGGTATGGTGAATGGGTTGCCAACTTTTTTCAAAGATAGTATTCTTTGTGAGTCATGTGTTTTGGGCAAACAAAATCAGGAAAAATTTCCTAAACAGTTATCCTAGAGAGCTAACAGATGTTTATAGTTAGTTCATAGTGATGTATGTGACATGCAAAAGTCATCCATTGGTGGGTGTAGATACTTTGTCTTGTTTATTGATGACTTTTCTAGGATGACTTGGGTATTCTTTATGAAAAATAAATCTAAAGTTTTCGCTAAGTTTGTTGATTTGTTACACTTAGTCGAAAAAGAAATAGGTTCACATTTGGCCACTCTTCATTCAGATAATGGAGGTGAGTATACCTCAAATGAATTTTTAGACTATTGTCGAGAACATGGAATTCATCGACAATATAGTAATGCTTATACTCCACAAAAAAATGGAATATCTGAATGAATGAATAGAACTTTAGAGGGCACAACACGTGCCATGTTGCACTATAAATAGCTTGATGATAAATTTTGGGCCGAAGCTATTGGTATTGCAGTGTATTTGAGAAATAGGTCCCCCACAGTTGTACTTTTAGGACAAACTCCATATGAGGCATGGTATGGGTTTAAACCCAAAGTTAAACACTTGAAAGTGTTTGGATGTGTTTGTTTTGCTTTGGATCCTATTAAACATAGAACTAAGTTGGAATCACAAAGTCAAAAATGCATCTTTCTTGGTTATTCTGAAGATAAAAAGGGGTTTTTTTTGCTTGCACAAGATTCAGGCAAATTCATAGTAAGTCGAGATGTAATATTTGATGAGTTTGGGACTATGAACACTGCAGAGATTGATTCTCAACTTGATAGATTAGAGAGGAAAAATACAAAAAGAGATAAGGGTTTGAATAATGGGGATAACTCTTCAAAGTTATGGTATGAGACTCAAATTCCTTCACTTTCCTCTCCTTCATCTAGAAGTTCACAGGTTGATGACTTAGAAATTGTTGAAAATTCTCTAAGTCCCCCATCGAATAATGCACCTAATGAGAATTCTGGAGTCCCTGATTTGAATAATTTGTCTAAGTATTCAAAATGGGCTCAAAGTACTTTTTATGACTTGACAACAGATGAAGTTGGTTTAACAGGGCCCATGAATTCTTGAAAATAGGTGAACTATGCTATGGTTATTACTACTTCTTCCACTGAGCCATCCACTTTTGAGGAGGCATCTACTGAACATGTTTGGCAACAGGCAATGAAATGTGAGTATGATTCCATAATTAACAATAATACATGGGTTTTAGTTGATCCTCCTCCACATGTTAAACCCATCGGATGTAAATGGGTTTATAGGACTAAGTATAAATCAGATGGCTCCATTGATAAACATAAGGCATGAATTGTTGCTAAAGGATATGCGCAAAAAGAAGGTATTGACTATGAGGAAACATTTGCACCAACTACTAAATGACACACTATTCATATGGTACTTGCCTTAACAACAAAAAATGGTTGGAAAGTACATCAATTGGATGTTAAAAGTGCTTTTTTATATGGTGATTTACAGGAAGAAGTCTATATGAAACAACCTCAGGGTTTTGAACAGGTGGGTGCTGAACACAAAGTGTGTAAATTGACAAAAGCTTTGTATGGGCTCAAACAGGCACCCAGGGCTTGGTATGAGAAAATGGATTCATACTTGAAATCCATTGGTTTTCATTATAGTGAATCAGATGATACTCTCTATTTTTGAGTGCAGGGTAAGAAAATGGTGATACTAGTTCTCTATGTTGATGACTTGTTTATTACAGGTAATGATGAAAACCATAACAAGTCTGTGAAGAAGGAATTAAAAAATGGGTTTGAGATGACAGATCTTGGACTTCTTCACTACTATCTAGGCATAGAGGTAACTCAGAAAGAGCATAGTATTTTCATTTCACAAACTAAGTATATTTCTGAGTTATTAGAGAGGTTTGGCATGAGTGATTGCAAACCTACCCTCACTCCCATGGAAAGTAACTTGAAATTGTCTAAGGATGATAGCAGTGCTTTTTTTGATGGCACCACATATAGACAATTGGTGGGAGGTTTGATATAATTGATGACTACCAGGCCTGATATTTCATTTTCAATTGGAATTTCATTAAGGTTTATGCATGAGCCTAGAGAAATTCATTGGCATGTAGCAAAATGAGTACTTCGTTACCTTTAGGGAACGAAAACATATGGCCTTGAATACCGCCGCAACAAGAACTTCAAACTTGTTGGATATTGTGATGCAGATTTTGGCAGATGTGTGGATGACAGAGTGTCAACCACAGGATACACTATGCATATGGATTCAACTACCATTGCTTAGTATTGTAAGAAGCAGGATACAGTGGCAAATTCATCAGCAGAATCAGAGTATATTGCAGCATGGGATGCTTCTATAGAAATTGTTTACCTTCATCATATTCTTGAAGATCTTCAAGTTTCTTAGTTTGCTCCTACATAGTTATACATTGATAATCAGAGTGCAATCAAGATGTCCAAGAATCCAGTGTTTCATGCCAAAACAAAACATATGGATGTCAAATACCATTATCTGCGAATGCTAGTGGCAAAGAAAACTCTTGATCCAATATATTTCCCAACTGCCAATTAGACAACTGATATCTTCACAAAACCCCTTGACAGAATCAAATTTGAAAAATTCAGAAAAATGCTTGGTATGTGTCCAAAGACCTGACTTTGGATCATAGGGGGGTTTGTTAGGACTTGTTCCAAAGTCTTAACATTAGGTTAGATTTTTGGTAGGTAATAAATAATTATTGTAAATGGGGCATGCATCTTTTAGTAAAGACACCCCCATAAAATAAACTTACTTAGTTTAATTGTTAGGTAGTTTTAATGTTTTATATTTATTAATTAGAATTACTTTACAAGTTTTTTTCCCATATTTAGTTGGTTATAGGATTAGTTGTTTTTACTGGTCATTGGTAAAAACTATATAAATCCATGTTTGCATTGTAAAAGGGTTAATGGAGTAAAGGCACCCTTATGTACTTGATTTTTTGAATTTAATAAAATACTTGTGCACTCGCACTAAGCGGGGACAAGGTTCAACTTATTTTGGTTCTGGAGTTATCACAAATCTCATGGAAAATCCACTTAAGCTCTTTATTTGGATCAATTAGCCTTAAACAAGGTTGATCAACCTTTATGAAGTTATTTGGAAATTGACCCTCAATTAATCCAAATGGTCAGGATGTCTTGTTATTGGCTCAAAATTTGACTTTAGAAGAATTAGAAGGCGATGTTAGATGTGTTGGAACCATATTCCCATATAGGATGTTACCAACATAAAATAATAGAGGTATGTGATGTATACCAATGAATTAGAAGAATAGAGTGATCCAGAGCACAAAAAAGTGAAATCATAATTTTGACTCAAAATGAATTGATCAAAGTTGATTGGCCTATAAAATGCATTGACCCATTTAGAGATACATTAGCCTAAATTGGCACTTGTAAATGACAAGCTCGAACCATTTAGCATGTTTTATGGATTTTGACCTAAAATATGCATTTGAGTGCAATTCAAATAAGATTGACAATTTCAACATAAATGGTGTTAGGAGTTAGATGTATATAATGGGTCTATGGACTATGAGTAGCATTTATTAACCTGTGACATGAAATGGTAGGTTAGGAGAATAACTTTTGATGATGTAAATAACTGTGAGATCATAGAAGCTTACCAGGTTACACTTTGGAATTCATTTATAAGAGATATTTTAATATTTTAGATCTAAAACAAGTTAAAGTGAAACTAATGGTAGAATTTAAAATGAAAAAGTACACAAACTAGACTATTCAAGACCTGAAGGAGATTCAACAGTGGATGGAGAATCTATGTGGGACTATAATCATAGCTTTTTAGATGCGATGAATAAAATTAATTTTATCATAGAGGATAAGAATAAACTTGCTTAGTTTATAGAAGGACTATGATCAAGAATTAGATTTACTATTACATAGTCCCAGTTCTTGATAAAGGTCAAGGATCGATAAACTACCCTATGAGTGGAATAAATTAAAGATTATGGAGATGCTCTAATCATTGGATCCAAAGTAGAAGAAAAAATAGATGCTTTCATGGAGAGGATAGACGAGATATATGGAAGAGATAAACCTAAAATAGGATTATGGTGCATAGAGTGTGTAAGAGAAGGACATCATAGGAATGTTTATCCTAAACTCAATCCAAAATTCTGTGAACTTTGTAGAGTAGTAGGGCACACAATTGCAAAATTTCATCTATTACAATGGTACATTCAAAAATCTCAAAGTTTGTATTGATTTTTTTTAAAATTGACCAAACATGATGGAAATACCTATCAGGACTTGAATTAATTAAAAGAAGATATTATCAAGAATGTCTTTGCAATTTTAGTGCAATAGTTACCCATTACAAAGCAAGGAATTCTAGGCCTGGAAATAGAAATGATGAATGTAGCATAAGGTAGTCTCGAATGGATACCTTCATTCCCTCAATATCAATATCAACCCTAGGGTCTAGGTAGTTGGACGCCATCATCACCATAATACCAATATCAATATTCATGGAATAATCTAATCCCACAACATCAATAATCAAATTGGGATCCAACATCACCTCGACATTAGTATGGCAGATATAATGCACATCAACAATAGCAAGAAATATTTGATGGAAAATAGTCACATGATTAGGTATTTTAGTAAAATATATGAAGATACCAAGGAGGATATCAAGGTGGTAAAAATAATGATAATTGATAAGCTCACCAACACATCCAATACTATTTGTGTGGTGAGTATAATCATTTTGCATGAAATTATCCCACTAATCCTTAGAGACAAGTATATTACATGTATTGTAGAGTGGAAGGACAACATAAAATGGAAGATTGTAAGATATTGGAGAATAAAATAATATAAAAAAGGTGCACAATGTGAACATGATTAATGCACATCCTAAAGAAAATGCATTTACACAAGCTATTATTAGGCAACAATATGCATATAAAAGACTACTTGGCACATCCTAAAGAATTTGCATTCACACAAGTAGTTATTAGGAAAAAATGCACATATAAAGGAAAACTTGAATTAGTAATTTCATATTATTATGGAATTAGGAAGGTGCAACAAGATAAATATCCTGATCTTATGATAGATAAGGGCTTGATGTATTAAGCTGCATAGGTCCTATTATCCAATTTTGACCTCTAGGTCAAAATAAGATCCCTATAGTAAAAAAATTGAACCTTAGGTGATTTATAAGGTCATATTTGAGTCTAAAATACCTTATTATCATTTATTAAGGTAAATTTGGAAAAATTAAGGTAAGTTTATTTTATGTGTTTTAGTCTATTTGGGTCTCCTAAGTTAAAAAGGATAAAAAGGGTCATTTTTGGTCCATTGAAAAATGTTTCAAAGGTAAATTGAGATAAATAAAGGTATTAAAATATGTCATGGTATGGAACATAGAGTTTCAAGTCAATAAAATTTAGTTTTGGATAAGAAATGTCAATTTTAGAGGCTTCCTAAGCAAGTACAATATGGGGGGAGAGAGAATATGTAGATAAATTAGGTTTTCATCATGTTAAATTTTTTTAGGTATATCACCATTATTATCTAGTAGTTACAAGGTAAGAGGAAGTTAAAAACATCATATCTCTCCTATTGACTCCTTCATAAGCTTACATAGTAAAAAATGGTTTGAATGGTACAACTAGGAGAGAGAAGGTGGGAGCTTGAAACTTTGGGCATTGATTGTAGTATTGGTAAAATTAAAATTTCATACATTGGTTATCAAATTAATTTCCTTAGCTTTATGAATGATCGATAAGAAGTTAAGGGTCTAAAATTTGCTAGTCAACCATGAAAGGGGTCTTTCTTGAGCTTTCCAGGTAGAATGGTGGAATATTTTATGAAATAAAAAGTTTTTATGAGTATTAAAAAATCATATAAAGTATCCTAAAGTATTTTTAAATATTTACATGAAGTTAGAGGTCATTTAATGAATGAAAATCTCCATACAAGAGAGGTTTTTAAGTTAGAATTGTAGGTCTATGTTTAACCTAGAAAGGTTTATGTTCAAAACATGTTGGAATGTATTTTCATGGTGTTTGAAAATATTTTTAATCTCTATAAAAATTAAAAAAGTGTTATGCCATGGCCATTCATTCAATTCTGTAATGGATTAGTTGAAGAGGCCCAATTTAAACCTCACACAGTCAATTGCCTAAGCCATTCATATAAATAATTTTGTGTATAAGTAGTGAATTCAAGAAGATTGAAGATGTTTTTTAAAAATTATAATGAAGTGTTATAAATTTTACATAATTTGAAATAAATTTCATAATATAATGAGAAAAGGCCTACTCAAAATAAACAGTCAGGTCCTCTTGACAGTTACCTATAAGGTTGTAGGTGTAAGTTGACAGTAAGAGTAGAGGTTGTGAAATTCTTTGAGATATTATGATTTTAGTAACATAATTAAATTAAAATATTTATTATTATATGGTTAACATAATATACCAATGAAAAAATGAGAAAGGCCTAATTCAAGAGTAGATAGCCAAATTCCTAAGAAAGACGTAAAGGACTATATGTGTGGAAATAGTGAAATGCAAAGGAGGATGAAGGTGTTTTAAGAAAATATATGAAATGTTAACTAATTTAAAAGAGATATAAAATAATAAATAACCACTTCTAGACATTATTATGTGATTTTAAAAGATAACTTAGACCAATACATAGTCAAACTCCTAAGAGAGACCTATAGGAGTGTGAATGAAAAATGAAACACAAAAAATGTTTATGATGTTTTAGGGATTCAAGGATATGAAAAGGTCTTAAGGAAACAAAAAAATATATAAATTATAGGGAATTTTTTTGGGATTGGTATTGAATATGGTCTTGGAGATCTAAAATATTTCAAACTCAAACCAATATACAGTCAACTATCTAGAAAGTCACCTATAACTAATTGAATACTTGACATTAAAAATAAGAAATAGTTAAATGCACAAAGGTTAAAGAATTTGAATAAGGTATTGGATCATAAAATACATGAAAAAGGTTTGAATGGGTTAAATTTTAAAGATAGGGTTCTAAAATACTAAGAAAAGACTAATCATAGTCAATTGTCTAAGAACAATCACCTACAACTAGTTGAGATTTTGTTTTTACACAATAATGTTTGATAGAGAAAGGATTTTAGGACTTTGTAAAAGGTTTAAAGGTATCAATATAAATATAATTAATCATGTAAATATTTTATATTTGGTCTTGGAAACCTAAAAGGCTATGGAAACCTCATTCACACTTAAACCTTCTTATTTTGCACTTACAGTCGACTGTTGAGAGTTTATCTTGAGATAGAGGTTTGTATAAGTGTTTAAAATTTAGGAAAGGAGTTTATATTTATAAATTATTTGAAATAAAAATGGGAAAATAGTCATGTTTCACATACATAGTCATGACCTATTCAGTTGAAGCAGTCCAAGTCACAAACACAGTCATATTGGGCAAACAACTAAGGTGATGAAGGAGATGCTAGTTGAAGTGAAGTTAAGAATTGGAAGCCCTAAGAAAATGGTAAAATAAAAATAAATTTTTATACATTAAATACTAATAATTATAAATATAAAAACACAATATACCCTATCTAATCTCAAACAAGCCAAGTGCATACTAGGTAGTTTTGAAGAGAGTAGAGACAATCAGTTGAAAAGATGATATTCAGGTGAGTTGGAGATAGGTTATACGTTTGAGAACATTTAATATATGGTTAAATTCATGTAAAAACACTCTATTAATATTTTAAACCCTAATAATGATTAAATAAGTGAGTGCATATAGTTAGGGTAGGATTGATAGTTTGACTCAAGAACCCTAAACTTGAGCAAATGAGGTGGTTAGAGAGTTGGGTGATATAAGGTGATAAGATAAACATTGGAATAGGTTAATGAGGATTTAAAATACCTCATTATGGTTATTATAACTTAGAACTAACTCAAGATAACCACTTGCATATTGCAATCTTGCTTAGACCCTCCAGAATGCTTATTTTTAACCCAAGAGGTCAGTTTGCTTTGCTTGGTATGGTCAAGAAGATTTGCATGGGAAATTTTGATCCTATGGGAATTTATCCACCCTAATTTACTTAATTTTTTTGGAATTGGTTGGAGGATTGATAAGTCCAAATTTATGAATCATCCTTAAGAACCCAAACCACTTTCAGGTTGCCCAGGAGGGCTATAGTGACCAATTTATAGACATGGACTTATAAAGCATTCCTAATAAAAAAATTTATCCTAAAAACTCTTGGATTTTTTTATATACTCCAAGTGGCTCATCCACATGTACTTTAACTAAATAGACTGCTATACATATTTCCATAAATATACTATTTTATGTGTTTTTCAATGTTTTATAGAGATTTTGAAGATACAAACACTTGAAAATAATTGGAAGAGGTCTCCTGAGACTTATTTCATCTACTAAAATAAAAAAAATTGCCTAGGAACCTCTGAAAATGACTAAAATAACTTGATTTTTCAAGGCAATCCAAACAGGGTTGTGAAGGGCTTATTTTTGGCCATTTCATGGTTTGGTTATAATCATAATGTTATAGAAGCCCAAAATTGGCATGGAGTTTGGTATTATAATGGGTAAATTTAATCACATAATTCCCATAGGTTTCATAATTTCAAGATAATTTAAGAGCCAAAATCCACTTTCTAGGCCTAATTGGTAAAAGAGATAGGCAAAAAAAGTAGATTTTCACCTGGTTTCAACTCATGAAATTTGGTATGGAACTGTAAGGCCATAGAGGGTCCTATAATATGTATTTATTTTATCAATATAATATATACAACTCCAACATAAGGATATTTATAGAAAAAATGCTACAAAGAATGAGGCCTAATTGAGGCTTTTGATAGAGAGTGACTTATTGAGGCTAGTTTGAGACCTCAAAATGGATTGTTTTAGGTCTAATATGAGTCCAATAATCCATCCATGAATTTTTGATGATCTAAAGTAACTAAAACAAATTTTTGACACTTGTATACAAAATGACCAAAGGAGATGAAGAGCCTTCTAGACGCCTTACGAGAGAAAGAGGTGATGTGTCAAAGAGAAACTATTAGGGTCAGATGAGACATGTTAAGAGCAGAGAAAAATTGTAGGAAAAACTGATCTAACCACTAATAAGGCCATTTTTACTTTAACATGTCAAGAAGAAGGGAGGTTTTCAAGAGCTATTCAAGGTGTCAAATAAGATTTTCAACTCCCACACCACTTGGATAACTAGAGGATCTAAAGAGGAGAAACACATGGTGTCTTAGACCTATTGAATCTATTCCCTAACTTCTCTTCTTATTATAACTTACATGAAACTTATCTACCTTCTCTCTCTTACACTCTTCTTGTCATCTCTCACACTTGTGCCATATATTGAGACACTTTGTCTTTGAAATGTATCCTCCACCTATGTATGACAAAGACCTACTCATTTGTTATACCTTTGATCAATAAAAAATCTGATGTTTTACACCATTCTATGATTACATGTAGTGATAAAGCTCTAAATGGTTGATCTTATTAAGTGTAGATGTATATCACCCTTTTTGTGTCCTATTTATCTTGCCTCATATGGTTGTTTCTATATTGTTGGTTGTAGTTAGTGTCATCAAGGGTCTCTTGTGGGTTTAAAGAATATTATTGAAATTGATTATACAAGAATCACTTGTTAAAAAAAGGTATGCTAGAATGCTAGATATAGTAAAAGGTGGGTTAATACCTATGAGAAATGATTGGGGTCTATTCCAACAAATCAAGCAGGGGTCTATGAATAGGTAGGAACATAGAAAACTATATTTGGTTGGGTGTAGGTGGGTGAGAGGAGCTTACTAAATTTTTTCATGATAGTGAACCATTAATGGTCAAGGTGAACATCATCGGTTGGGAGAATCATCATCGATTATCTAATTTTCACTGATTGAGACTAATCATCATCAGTTAAGGCTAACCATCATCGATTATCTATCAACGAAACTAGGTTAGTGTTGCTGATTAATGGGATATAGAAGGTAATTTTTAAGAGGTAAGGGCTAGAGTGATTTCGAAATGAAAATAAAATAAGTGAATGCCAAAAACAAATTCTTATTTTAACATAATTTGGTTGGGTGGATGGTTGAGATAGATTATTCATTATAGAAGTTGGTCATGATTCTAGTAGAATAACAATATTTAGAAAAATTGATGGAGAAATGGTAGTAAGCTAACTCCCTAGTATGACTATTATATTGTTGAAATGCTTGAAGACATTGACCTAAAAAAAGAGATTTTTGATACACAAAGATTGTGATAACAATTATGGATGAATTTGGCCTCCCAAGCCTCTCTCTCTTATAGGCATAAACAAGAGGTGGAAGTGAAGGTGTAACTAGGCCATCTAAATATAAATTGTCCATGTAAAGGCTCACAACAAGATTTAGACAAGTTATTTTTAAAAAATCAAAGTGGTGGTTTGCATGTGACTTGTATTATAAAATTCCAAGTTGTGTAACCTAATTTTCACTGATCAGGGTGATTGTCACCAGTTAGCCTGACTATTACTAGTCATGGCTGAAGGTAAAAAGGTGGCTAGGCTAGGTTAGGTCAAACTAACTATAGGCTGGGTTTGGTTAGGGATTGGAAGGTGGATGCTCCTAAGGTGGGCCTAAGATTCTAAAGAGGATTACAACCTTTAGAATCATAGTGTGCAGATTTTTGGTGTCTACATTTGCCCCTTTTTGTTATGTGGCTTGAATCAAAAAGCTAAAAAACAAACAAAAAAAATTGACACTGGTTAAAGGTCTTATTTCCCTAATTATAGGAGGAAGTATTCCCCCTTAGATTAGGATTTGATGAAGTAAAGTAGAATTTGGTCAGGGTTTGATCATGGGTAGATGGTGGGTCACAAGTCAGGTGACAAAGGAATGGTTAGTCAGTTGAAACACAAAGACATGTACAAAATGCAACTAAGTATGACAGTCATGATCATGTAAAGACTAAAGTTGTCAATGTTGGTAAAAATAAGGGTTAGTGATAAGAAGATAAGTGACCAGTATATCATGTGATCACATATAGGTATGGCAATTGGATATACTTGTTAGTCTCCTGAGGTAGGGTTAGTGTTTCCATGGGTATCCAAGGCAGGAAGAGCTCCTAGTGAAAACACCAATAGGTAAAGTTTCATGGTTATCAAGGTAAAAAGTGCTCCTAAAAAGACACTAATGATCTGGTTGTGCACTAGGTGGTGTAAAAATGAATAGTCAATAAGGCAAGGTTGTTCTACATGGTCAAAAGTACCAAGCATGGTTGGCATAAAATATGTGATTGGGTTGGGTCAAAAATGACCAATGTTGAGGTGGATGTGTCCAAAGGAGGGGTTGGTTAGAGGGGGTGGTCGAGCTAACTCCATATGCACTAGGCAAGTGAATGTTACTTACATAGTTCTGTGGACATGATATCTAATAAAAAATTTAGGCCAAATGTAGTTCTTCCCATCTGGGTAGAGAAAAGGTTGAGCATCAAAATGGGATGCTTAGAAAGTTTAAAAAATGAATGGGAGTTCACCCTAAGTGGTGATGGTTAGGGGTTTTCCCATAGGTCGATCAGTGCCATTCACCCTGAATGTCGATGGTCAGGATAAAAACCCTAAATAGCCAAAGGTTAAAAGTGAAAGGTGAATTGTTTTTCACCATTTAATTTTTAGCATTTTGCTCTGGGTGAATAATGAATTTTGTTTGTTTTATGTGTTGGTGATATTGAGGTGGAATATTAGGATTAGTTCATTTGTTTGAGTGAGGATCGAGTCGATGGAGGGTAAATGAGGAGGTAACTGAGTGGTGGGACAAGGGCTTTGACCATGCCAATGATCATAGAATGAGGTAGGTGTTACTTTGAATTGATATCTAGGTGAGTTTATGGTTTGAATAACATCTGGTGGTAGGAGATAAAGGGGAGAAAAATGGGTTTGTTTACATATTTTGATTTTGTTACCCTAAGTCTAGGGTTTGCATAAAGCAGGCAAACTAGTAAAGAAATTAGATAAAAAAAGGTGTACGAGGTTAGCATTGGGTAAAAAAGACTTTAAAAAGGGGAATTTGGTAGATTTATAGGTTTTGTGGGATTTTAAAAGATTCACAAGTTTGAGTCCCTTCATCCTTAGGCACAGATAGAGACTAGTGTTGGTTCACCTTGACTGGCACTGATTAGACCTGAGGAGAACAATGGTCCTAAGGGACTAGTGATGGTTTTAAGAACCATCGGTGGTTGATGGGTTGAGTAGAAAGGGTAGAATTTTATTTAAAAGTATTTTTTGAAAATATTTTAAGATTGGAAATTGTAGCTGATGAGGATAGATTTTTTAGGATAGCTATTTATTGATTCAATGTTGACCTTATTTGATGAGTGTGTGATAAGTGTTGGGAGTATAGGGGGATAAAATAGGTGTGATTTTGATAAAGAAGGATATGATGGGGGAGGGTTGAATGGAGGCATAAGGTTATGTGGGAAAAATATATGTAGGATAGATGTAATGGGGTGAATCGTAATAGGTTAAAATAAAGGTGTAAGTTAGGACTTAGCTTTAGGTCGAAAACTAAGTATACATTTTGGGTGTATGTTATGAGTGTAGGCTCGTGAGTAAATTCAGTTGAGGGAGTGGGTTCCTACACTCTTTTTATAGGTTTAAGATGTTATTATTTTTGATGAGTGGAGGTATATGGAGGCTATTGGATTAGGTATGATGTGACACTATCAACACCTACCCTAAGATCCTATGATGATCATCATGCTCATCACGAGATGAGATCCTATGATGAATAATTTTTTTTATCAACTAGAGAGGTCACCATACTCTTGAAGGATATGCATAAGATCACATGATTATCAATTCAAGGATATTTAGTCTACCGCATAGAGAATAATGAGATAGACTATTTCATGGATCTGATATATGGTGTAGATCAAGTTCATGTGCATTTTCACATAGGTGGATTTAGTTATGGTCTATTATACTAGAGGGTTTTTGAGGATATATGCTTACTCACAATGATGATGATGGATTTGATGAGTTTCATGCTTCTTGATTTAGTTGGAAGGTAGTTTCCACATCTATTACTTGGTGTTTTAGTTGAGATGTTACTAGCGAGGACCATATTTGGATGGGCCCTAGTTTTATTGGTGTAGATATATTGGGAGCTCTAGGGATTTTGAGCACACATGTAATATGGGATTAGTATTGAATTTGTACTTCACTACTGGGCATTTAAGCATATTTGGGTGCTGAGACCCTTGGGGCTATTGGTGGAGGGTTATCTATCGATTAATTACCTAGTGGGCTTCCTACATTGGAAGAAAGGTGGTGCCATGATAGGGATAGGTGGAGGAGCCAGAGATAATGAGTGGTTATAAGATGCATTATAGGTTCTAATGGTTGAAGACATTACATGGAGACCATATGTTGACTAGCCTTAATAGACAAGACTTAGATATCATATCACATGTCTTAAGATCTGGTAGTGGATATAAGACCATCAAGATGATGAGGATGAGCTCATATTTTTTTATCATGTGCAAAGGTAGTTTGATTTGGCATAGGGGATCTTGCCTAACTTTTAAAGGTATCAAATGGAGGAGGCTAAGTTTATGTCACTTGAGCCATAACCATAAGATGTTATGCTTGATTATGAGGAGCTACCGATTAGAGATCCCATTGATGATGCAGGGGTTGCTAAAGGATATGTAACCTAATATTAGGGTAGATATTCCATAATGAACTTTGGATGGGGTGATGGGGGCCAATAGGCCATGGAAATAGATCTAGTAGGGGCACAATTATAGGGGGATGGTCAGGTGGTAACAACACTCATCATAAAACAAGCCCAGATCACCACACTATAGGGGCAAGTGGCCACACCACAAGGGAAGCTAGTGGATATGATAGTGGAGTAGGATTAGGCATAGGCATATATCACTATAGGATAGGGATAGGTAGTCATGCTAAAAGGTTAGGTTGCCACCTTGTAGGGGAAAGTTTAGGTGATTATGATGAGAGGAAATAGGCACAAATATCCCTTAGGGAAGTCATGCAGGAGAGAGAAGCTCTTAGATAGAGGGTAATATTAGGAGGGGGACCAACATCGATGATTGGAAGACCATCAAACATAATTTTGAGGCTTTGATACTTATACACCATTGAGGAGATCAGGTATTATGAGGTAATGGTGCTAGATCAACTACCACAGGTGGTGAGATATGGGGAGTATAGATCTAGTTTGGTTGGTGAGCCGGGATAGTGGGATTCCATAGTGGGATATGTAGGGATACTAGGGGGGACACAAATAGATGGGAGTGTAGGGGTAGGTGGCAGTAGTGTAGGTGCTCTAGGGGCATGATTTACATATCTACTAATATGTCGGTATAGATAGGTGTACATTATTTTTGATACTAACCTGCATGCTGATGTAGTGAGATGTACATGTTCTGAGAGAGAGTTCATATACCGTTATATCTATTTATGATGACATGACATATATGATGATGATGCATGGTTTATGATGTTATATATAATGTATGTTTATGGTTCATGGTTGATATGCTTAATATGGTTATTCATGTTTATGATAATGGTTGATGGTCTATGTTTTCTTACATATGCTTTATGAGAGGTTTGACTTAGTAGCTTAAGCATGTGATGTTTGAAAGATAGTTATGATGCTTCGATTTTGTTCATGGATATGATAGGATGTGTTATAGATGTATATATAGTATATGATGATGTAATCATTAATTGATTTGGTTATGGTTATGATGATGTGGTTTATATGAGATGTATTATGGTAATGTTATGGATAGATTGGTAGATAAGATATGATATTGTTCATGATGTTTTGACTATTGATTATTTTTAGGCTCATGATAATGAATTAGGATATAATATATGTTGACATGATGTTTTGATGGTAGATGGATAAGATTATGTTTATGGCATGATGTGATATGATGCATTTTCATAGTGTTTTGATCATAGATATGTAGGTGATGTGGTCCATGGACATAGCTCATTATGTTATGCTTTTGATTTTATATTTATTGCTTATGATTATGAAGATAAAATATGTATATGGTTCAAGATGTGATGAGAATACATAAATTAATTAGATAACAAACTAACTAAATGTTTAGGATGGTGAGAGGTATCATGAGATATACATTTACATGAACCAATAAAAGATAAGAAAAGAAACATGATGCCTCTTTATTGGTAAGGACAAAAAATGAAACCTAGAGTTAGATTAGCTTAGTGAAAATAAGCCTTTCAAATGCTTTGAATTAGTGTGCTTTGGTTGGTAAATGGGTATCTTGATTAGATTATGTCAAGTAAGCTCATAATCCTATGCATATGATAGATGGAGGGAGGATGGGTGAGACTGGAACCATCACGTGAGACTAGCATTCCTCTTCTTTAGGCTTCCTCGAGGATAGTGTAAGCAAGTCTATGCTCATATATAAAGTGTAGACTAATTGATGTAAGAAGTTTATTGAGAAGATCCGATTGTAGCTTTCCAATATTTATTACTTTTATGAGGGATGATTGTGTATTTCAAAATTCTTTCATTATTGTTTATGAATTTTTGCTTATTTTAATTTTGCTTGTAGTTAGGGAAGCTGATTTATGTAAGAATATTCTAAGAAATTACTTGATTTTTACAAGTGTGTTACTTAGCCATCCTTCAAGGGAATGGTCTAAGTTTACATGCCTAGTTCAAATTCTTGTGATATTTGTCCTTTGAGGGAGTAATCCACCTTATGTTTGTGTAATTTTGAATAAGTTTTCAACAACCATCCTTCAAGGGAGTAGTTTGTGAATGCTAAGAATGACCTAGGATTTTTTTTTTTGACTTTTGATATTGATTGTGCTTTTGTTTGATTTTGCTTGACATAGACTTGCTTATACATACTCAAGGTTTACCTTTATGAAGGCAAGACTAAGAGCACAAGAAGGTTCAATAGGTGAAAAGAGGTATAGGCAACAATGACCATAGGAACCAATCTTGAAGAGATGGGAAGTACCATGAGAATCATGCCATAGGTAGAGTCATGGTACCCATAGTTTAAGCTTAAGCTATGACTGTGATGGATAATCACATGATTCAGTTATAGTCAGTTGCCCCTAAAAAGAGGGAAATGAATGTGGTTGTAGGGGATGAGCTTAAGTTAAACCAATGATGATTGTGACCCCTATTTAATAATAGAAAGGACATATATGTGAAGTATTAAGAGGCTCAAGTTATATTTTTCCTTCGTGGAAGGACAGATGATAAGCTTTTGATCCATAATTATGGGTTATGATGTAGGGTCCAAGCCAATTGAACGAAAATTTTCCCCTTTTGATTTTCTCCATATTAGTTACATGTTGATTTTCCTTGAGGATGAGATCTCTAATATTGAATTCTTACACATTCAGGTATTTGTTTTAATCATTCTTTATTCATTCTTGGTAGACACAGAGATGGGAAAGAGCGGCTAAATGACACTCATCAAGTAGCTCAAGTTGGGATAAATGTTCTTGATAGTAATCATATTTTTAAATAAGGTCACACAAAGATATGTGAAGAGGGCATATTTTGAACTCGAGAGGCAACAAAACTTCAACTCCAAACATGAGGTAAAAAGGTGTAGCACATGTATGGGTTTGGATGCTAGTATGATATGCCCATAAGGTAAAAGGGATGTGCGGGTGAAAATCCTAACTTGAGGCATTGACCAATTTGGTAAGCATGTTGTTAAGGGTTTTGTTAGAGGACTCTACTTGTCTATTTGCTTGTGGATGATAGGGTGATGAAAAACTAAGTTTTATACCAAATACATCATAAAGGCCTTGAATTTGTTTGTTTTTAATTGATTTTCCATTATCAGTGATGATATTATGGAGAACACTAAAGAGATAGATGATATGATGGGTGATAAATTTGATAATCTTTTCAGCTTTTATAGAGACAAGAGGAACAACCTCCACCCATTTGGTGAAATATTTAGTTGTAGTGATGATAGAATGATGTCATTGTGAAGATTGGGGGTTAATTTCACCAATTAGGTCCAGAACCCATTATGAAAAAGGCTAGAAGTTAGTGGAAACTTAAAGGCTATGCCTGGGTGCATGATGTAAATTAGCATGTTATTGACATTTAACACACTTTTTCACATAATCACAATAGTCTTGGTTAAGGGTAGGCCAGTAATATCCTAGGTAGAGGATGCACTTAGCCATAGTGAGTCCACTAAAGTAACCCCAATTGATACCATCATGTGTTTCCTTGATAGTGTGAGAGGCTTTTAGACCATAGAGGAAATGGAATAGGAGGCTATCAAAACCATGTTTATAGAGGATGTCTCCCATAATGGTATAACAAGAGGTTCTCTGAATAAATGCTTGATAGGCATTCCTAAAGAGGCTAGATAGAACTATGCCAAGGTTCAGGTAGTCAAAGGTGCTTTGATACCAAAGTTCAGGCTAGATCTCCTCTGAATTAAATATGGTTGGAGTGTCTGACTTGACATAGGAAGGTTCAGTGAGGTAACAGATAATGACTAATAGCTTAGAGTTAAATGGTGTTAATGGGATCTATGAAGCAAGGGAAGCCATGGTGCCGACAAACTTATTGGTAGATCATGGGGTGGTTTGAATATGGTAATGTTAAAATGATGTCAAGAGTTCCATGAGTAACTGTCCATATAGTTGCAAAATCTCATTCTTACATTAGTGGATGCCATTGAATTGATTGACCACAAGTTGGGAGTCACCAAAGATATTGATTGTTCTGACTCCTAAGCTTAACACAATTTAGAAACCTATTACTAGGGATTTATATTTAGCCACATTATTGGTACATTCAAAGTCAAGTTTAAAAGATAAAGGAAGTGGCTCATCAATAAGGGGAATAAGGATGATACCGGTTTCCCGACCACATTGACAATTGGAACCATCGAAGAACATGGTTATGTGATTGGTGAAATTTAATTAAGATAGGCTTACGATGGACTCATTTAGATATTCAAGAGGAGGTTGGTTGCATCGGTCAAATGTTCAGTAATGACTTTCCCCTTAATAGACTTCTACTAGAGGAATTCAAGGTCAAACTTAGCTAAAATCATGAGCCACTTCGCCATACACTAGTTTTGGTATGGCTTGGATTGTATGTACTTGAGTGGGTTGGTATTGGTTATGATGAAATTTGTGTGGTTAAAAGGAAGTGGTGAAGCTTTGTGGCCACAAAGACTAGGGCTAGGTATAGTTTATCGATATGTGTATACCATGTTTTGTAGTCTACTTGGGTATGACTTATGTAATAGATGACTTGATTTTTGTGTTGTTCATCTTAATGGGCAAGCATTGCCCATAAAGAATGGTTAGTGAAAAAGATATAAAGTTAGAAAGGTTGATCATCCATAAGAGGTGTGAGGATAGGTAGAGATAGAAGGTACTCTTTGAGTGCATTAAAGGCCTTTTAACAATCGACATTCCACTTGAAAGAGATGTCCTTTTTCAAGAAGTGATGAAAGGGTTGACATCGATATGAGAGTTGAGAAATGAAATAATGAATGGATTGGAGATTCCCTTATAAACTATGAAGTTGCCTAAGGTTGGTCATAGGTAGCATCTCTATGATGGCTTTGATCTTGGCCAGATCAACCTCAATTCTTAGAAGGGAAATGATGAAGCAAAGGAGTTTTCTTGACAAGACCCCAAAAATACTTTTCTTGGGATTGAGGTGAGCATGGTAATGGATAAATATCTCAAAGGTAATATTGAGAATGGCTAAGTGGTATTTACAAAGTTTGGATTTTCTAAGGAGGTCATCCACATAGTCCTCGATGATTGTGTGGATAAGATCATGTAATATGTAGGTCATAACACGTTGGTAGGTTGCACCAACATTCTTAAATCCAAAGGGCATGCCCCTATAATAGAAAGTCCCCCATGGGGTGATAAAGGTAGTTTTGTGTTGATTTTTAGGGGAAATCAAAATTTGATTATAACCCAAGAATCCATCCATGAGAGACAGCATCTCATGGCCTATTATAAGATCAACAAGATGGTCAATGCTAGGTAGACGAGAGTCATCCTTTGGGTAGGTGAGGTTGAGGTCATAAAATTCCACATAAATATGTAGTCCCCTTATGGATTTAGTGATAGGCATGATGTTTCAAACCCATTAGGGATAATCAATGGGTTGAATGAGGTCGATAGAGAGGAGGCGTTGAAGCTCTTCTTTGACAAGAAGGGCTATGTGAGGATGCATTCATTGAAGCTTCTATTTGAAAATATTGGAATCATGATTGTTTATAATGTTGTGGGTGTCAATGGCTAGGTCAATACCAAGCATATCAACATATGACCAGGTAAATGTAGTGTTATGATCTTGGAAGAAGGTAGAAAAGTCCTAAAGTTTCTCAGGGGTAAGAGATTGGCATAGTTTTACAATATTAGGGTTATCCAAAGTGCCTATGTCAATATTTATAGTGGATTCATTTAACATGGTTGAGGTCTTTAAAATTAAATATTTTTGGATGGAGGAATTAGGTGCACTAAGGTAGGTGAGAATAGAATCATCATCCTAGTACTGGATAGTGTTAATGGTAGGAGATTCTTTTCCCACTAGTTCAAGATGGATTAAAGGGATGGATATTAGTGCCCCTTCCTTTTGATAAGTCAAGGTCTTGAGGTTAATCATGTTGATGAAAAAAATTTAGGTATGATAGTGCCCTCATCTTCATACTCAGGTAGAGGGGGTGTTGGTGAGGAAGCAGTCTCTTGTTCGATGACGGTAGTGGTAGGTTGTCTAGATTGCTTCTTATTAGGTAGTATAAAGCTAAGACTGTGCTTCTCATGTGGTTTTTAGGTCTTAATAGAGATCAATGTGTGTGGTCCATGATTGTATCATCCTAAGCCAAATCCTTTCCAGGCACACCTGTGAAGGTATATTTTGGTGAAGTCTGGGTTATCCAAGTAAGAGAATGTAGAGGTGAATAGTTGTGGGGAAAAGGGGGTCATGAAAACATTGAGTGACT
The DNA here is from genome assembly GCA_037957365.1 of Torreya grandis. NCBI lineage: Eukaryota > Viridiplantae > Streptophyta > Pinopsida > Cupressales > Taxaceae > Torreya > Torreya grandis. The sequence continues at coordinate 2,248,329 of JARHVA010002748.1, forward strand.
TGTCAATTCCCCCATAGATAAAATGGGTTTGATATCTTAGAGGCCCTAAGGGAGTAATGGCTCTAGTATTGGGGTCATAACTTGGTTGGTGGTCAATTTTTATGTACTCTTGGGGAGTAGGGAAATCATCGAGGGTAAGGAGTCTATATTCTTTGAAGGTAAGGCAGTGAAAGGTAAATTCCAAGGGATCAATGGTGGGTATTTGGTCTGTGAGAATAGATGAAATGGTAGATGCCTCTATGGGAAGGGAAGTAATGGCTTTATTTTCTATGGTCAAAGACTTGGTGATGGATACTTGGGGTGGTTAGGTCAGAGGTAGGAGGACATCATTAGGTTGATAGGTCATGTTGCATGGTACAAAAGGGCTTGGATCAACTTGTATAGTAATAACCTAACCTTTGTACTTGAATTTGACACAATGGTGGTTGGTAGAAGGGATGCAACTCATAGCACAGATTTAAGGTACTAGAACTCACCTTTAACCACATATAAAAGTTTAAGGAATATACATGATTTAAGCCAAATGTGGTAGAAAATGGTTCCTAAGGTAATGGTCATGGTTTCATTAAAGGATCCAACATAGCTAAATTTTGGGACATGACATTGTCTGGTAATTTGAGTTGGTCATAGGCATGGGAGGAGATGATGTTGATGCTAGCTCCCCCATCGATTATAACCCATTTGACATGGATTTGGTTGATGTGGGTAGTAATGAAGAGAGATGGATTTGAATCCTTAGGGTGGATAGAGGGTATCTCTAAGTCTTTGAAAGTAAAAAGGGTGGAGAGTTAGAGAGCACCTACAAAGGCCCTTATAGGTGGGGAGTCACCTGGTCTAACCTCAATAGATTACATAGCCTCTATCATGCCCTGACGATGGTGAGGTATAAATGAGCCCATAGAGGCTCATCTTAGCTGGAGTTTGGTGAATTTGCTTAAGAATGACCCTTTTGATGGATTCATAGGGGTTAGCCTTAGAGGTGCCTAAGATGGCAACTTTGTGCTTAGTTGAAGACATAGGGGTTTGGATCTAGTTTGGTTTAGGATGAGTTGGTGGGTATGTCCATGGAATGGACACTTTGGCCTTCACTTTATCCTTTTGTTATGATCATGTAACCATATTAATGATATGGATAGAGGGGAAAGGTGTGATAAGAGGTTGGGTATATTCTCCATCACTCTAAGGTAAGAGTGGAGGATTAGGGATGCATTAGCAAATAGATGTTGGGTATATTGGTAAAGGAGTCAAGGGAAGTTCACCAAATAAAATATCATCCTTGTCATAAATTTGGTACATAATGGCCTGGAGAGATTTGCAATTATTTGTCTCATGCCCAAGTATCCTATGATAGGAATAGATTTGATGGTCATTATACCAAGCCAATTTCAAACCAATATGATCAAAGGGCATGATAGGGGGTAATGTGAGGTAGGAGGTTTGCAATAATATTTAAAGAATGGTCATATAGGATTCCACTATAGGTGGGGAAGGTCTATAGGTTATGGTTTTGGTTGGGAAAATGGGCATGATGGTAACAATGGGTTTGGTGAGAGAGGGTTTGGGTAAGGTGATGTTTTTAGTAAATGGTTTTGGTTTAGGTATGCTAGCTGTTGGGGTGTTTGATTTTGATAATCTAGATATTGGTAATCTAGGAAGGAGTGGTGCATCAAACAATAAGTGGGATGGTGTAACCAATGGTGGTGGATGACATATGCTAAAAGGAGCTTGCATTTTAGGCAAAGTTGAGGGATAAGGCCCTAAGATAGAGTAAAAGGTACAGGGAGGTAGAATCTTGACCATGTGGCTTTTTAATGGTTTTTCCTCCTTTCTTGGTTTGGGTTGAGGTTTTGGTATAGGCTTACATGAGGTTATTTCCACTTTCAAGGATGGGTGAACCAAGATTTGTGTAGGGAAGGAACCAAGAGTTTTTTAAGGTTGGTTAGTGGTACAATTGTTGGAGAGGTAACTATTTTGGTTGACTGAGAAGGTGAGGGGTTGGTATAAGTTCTGATCAGTTTAAGAGGTGGTGGAAAAATGATGGATAGGTTGGTTAAAGGAGTGTTGGAAGGTTTGGGTTTGTTGATGCAAGGAATCCCTAACTATTGCTAGAAAGTGGTTTGATCCATGTCTAGTTTTTTTACCATACCTAACTTTTGAATGAGTTTGGAAAAAAAGTTTATATATTGGTCTAGCCTCTAGAGTAGTCATTGTCAAGGATACACTTATGGGTTGAGGAGGAGGGTTGGTAGCGTCATCTATTTCCTCAAGTAAGGGATGTACGTTTGGATTGGGTGAATACTATTTGAGGGGTGTTTGTGAAAAAGTTACTCCCCTAGGCATGATGTCCATAGTTATGGTTTGTCTTATAGTTAAGGGAGATGGTTAATTGAGAATGGTTATTTGTTTGGATAGGTTATTTTAATTTGTGTTTGGTGATTCCAAAGCCTCTATGAGTGTAACTAGGGAAAAAGGAACCTCCTTAGTTTTTGTCTCCAAAGGAAGGGAAAGTGACTCCACTACTTAGGTGGGTGAAGTGGGGGAGAAGCAGGTAGGTTTCACGGTAGGTTCCCCATTGATAAGTGTATTTAGGATCATATTGACCATGTGGGAATCATGAGAACATTTAGCTTGTGTGTCCTCAGTTTTGGTAGGGAAATGGTTGGAAAAAGGCTTCCTAAAGATATGAAAATATTGATTTTGAGGGGCATTGGGACTATCCAACACAAGCTCCCCTTTGTCAATAAGGCTCTAAACAACATTATTGAAAGTATTACATTGACTGACATTGTGTCCAATTACCCAATGAAAAGCACAAAAGTCATTCTCATTGTATTGATTAAGTGTTGGATGAGAAGAATAAAATTATTGAGGAGGTTTGATAGGGGAAGTTGTATGAGGTTAGCTTTTAGTAGTTTCTCTAGAATCAAGGCATAAGATTCTCCAAGAATAGTGAAATATTTTTGGTTGCTTTGGTTTGGGTTCTTTATGTTTTGGTTGAAGGTAATGGGAGAATTTTTTTGATTAAAATTGGGTGGAGGGGTAGTTTTAAGGATAACTACATTCATAGTTTCCTTGCTCTTGGTTCCAATGTTGGCTTGGTTACCTAGTCTAGAGGAATAGGTTCCGTTAGTCTTGAAGGTAGAGTTTTGTTTTTTAACTTCAATTTTCTCTCATCTATGGCTTGGTTTTATAGCTTACACACCATGGTAAAGGCTTCATCAAAAGTTTTGAAGCTTTGGACATTCAGTGTAGAATATATATTTTTGGTGCAAGATCGAGCAAAAATCTCTATAAATTTAAGATGATTAATCAAGACTCTCCAACAAGCAATGAAATCAATAATGAAATCATCATTACATTGTCTAATAGAATAGAGATCGATGATAGAGACCTTCTAGGAAATTTTAATGAAAAAGTGATCCAAGAAGCCCTGAGCTAGTTGGGTGAAAGAAAAGATTGAATGCCTAGTAAGGGCACTATACCAATCAAGTGCAGGGCCGGATAAAGACATGGGAAAGGTTCATATGGGAGGGGCATCATCATAATAAATCATGTAACTTGCATGCCTAAAATCCCTAAGGTGTTTTTGGGGGTCCTCCTTGATCTGAAATTTGGTAAATTTTGGAAGCTCCCATTGAGGAGGGTAAGGTTTGATAGGGATAGAGGGATAAATAGGTTCATTACAAATATGATCATAGGATAGGATGTTATGAGCCCCTAAAATGGATGACTTGAGGTTTGTCATCTTGTCCATGAGCATATTCATTAGGTTAGTTTGAGGTGTTGAACCAAAAGGGATATAAGGTGGATACTGAAGTTGAGATTAGGTGATATACTGGTAATTGGTTATCCGTTAAGAGGTTGCCACATTTTGGAATGTTGATGTTAAAGGCTAGGTAGGTGTTATGTAAGGATAGGTGGATGATGGTGGTAGAGTAGTGGGTATATACCCTTATGGATTAGGGATGTATCCTATATCAGGTGTAATGGGCACCTGTTAAGAAGTCCCTATAGATTGGGCATGAACGGTAGTTGGGTTGGTAAAAAAAGGAGAGGTAGTGAATTTCATGCTAGTGGGTGAAGTAGAAGGGATAGATAACCTTAAACTTGGTAAAGGGGTATTGACCAATGGGTTGGGTTTGATAGGGGGAAGGTTGGTAATGCTAGTGTTAGGTGATCCAACACTAAGTGGAGCATTAAGGGTTAATGGTAAGGTTATTTTTTAGTTGGAGTCATTGGTATGGGTGGAAGCTGTAAGGGTAGTGGTTGGTTGGGTAGGTTGGTTTTCAGTTGTGGCATCAAAGGGGTTAGTAGACAAAGATTTTTGGGTGGTTTAAGGTTGGGTAGTGACCATGGTAATAGGAACATTACCCATAAGGTAGAATGGCATAGCATAAGGAGGATCCTAAGATGGAGTTGAAATTGGGGCAGAGTGAAGGGAGGTGTTAAGGTAGTGATGAAGGGAAACCACTTTATTGTCCAAAAAAGTGGTAAAGTCCATGTCTCCCTAGGAAAATACCCAAGGAAAATTAGGGCTTCCCAAAGGATGAGGTGAGTCTTCTACCACAAAGACATACTCTATAGATGAAGAGGTAGAAGAGGTTGATTTGAGTGACAGGTTCTGCTCTACTAGGTCTCTTCACTACTGGCGAGTGAGAACCATAAAAGAAAGGGGGAAGACATGGGAAAGGTTCATATGGGAGGGGAATCATCATAATAAATCATGTAACTTGCATGCCTAAAATCCCTAAGGTGTTGTTGGGGGTCCTCCTTGCTCTGAAATTTGGTAAATTTTGGAAGCTCCCATTGAGGAGGGTAAGGTTTGATAGGGATAGAGGGATAAATAGGTTCGTTACAAATATGATCATAAGATAGGATGTTATGAGCCCCTAAAATGGATGACTTGAGGTTTGTCATCTTGTCCATGAGCATATTCATTAGGTTAGTTTGAGGTGTTGAACCAAAAGGGATATAAGGTGGATATTGAAGTTGAGATTAGGTGATATATTGGTAATTGGCTATCTGTTAAGAGGTTGCCACATTTTGGAATGTTGATGTTAAAGGCTAGGTAGGTGTTATGTAAGGATAGGTGGATGAAGGTGGTAGAGTAGTGGGTATATACCCTTATGGGTTAGGGATGTATCCTATATCAGGTGCAATGGGCACCTATTAAGGAGTCCCTATAGATTGGGCATGAACGGTAGTTGGGTTGGTAACAAAAGGAGAGGTAGTGACTTTCATGCTAGTGGGTGAAGTAAAAGGGATAGATAACCCTAAACTTGGTAAAGGGGTATTGACCAATGGGTTAGGTTTGATAGGGGGAAGGTTGGTAATGCTGGTGTTAGGTGATCCAACACTAAGTGGAGCATTAAGGGTTAATGGTAAGGTTATTTTTAAGTTGGAGTCATTGGTACGGGTGGAAGGTGTAAGGGTAGTGGTTGGTTGGGTAGGTTGGTTTTTAGTTGTGGCATCAAAGGGGTTAGTAGACAAAGATGTTTGGGTGGTTTAAGGTTGGGTAGTGACCATGGTAATAGGAACATTACCCATAAGGCAGGATGGCATGCCATAAGGAGGATCCTAAGATGGAGTTGAAACTGGGGCATAGTGAAGGGAGGTGTTAAGGTAGTGATGAAGGGCAATCGGTTTATTGTCAAAAAAAGTGGTAAAGTCCATGTATCCCTAGGAAAATACCCAAGGAAAATTAGGGCTTCCTAAAGGATGAGGTGAGTCTTCTACCTCAAAGACATACTCTATAGATGAAGAGGTTGATTTGAGTGACAGGGTTTGTTCTACTAGGTCTCTTCACTACTGGTGAGTGAGAACCATAAAAGAAAGGGGGAAGACATGGGAAAGGTTCATATGGGAGGGGCATCATCATAATAAATCATGTAACTTGCATGCCTAAAATCCCTAAGGTGTTGTTGGGGGTCTTCCTTGCTCTGAAATTTGGTAAATTTTGGAAGCTCCCATTGAGGAGGGTAAGGTTTGATAGGGATAGATGGATAAATAGGTTTGTTACAAATATGATCATAGGATAGGATGTTATGAGCCCCTAAAATGGATGACTTGAGGTTTGTCATCTTGTCCATGAGCATATTCATTAGGTCAGTTTGAGGTGTTGAACCAAAAGGGATATAAGGTGGATACTGAAGTTGAGATTAGGTGATATACTGGTAATTGGTTATCCGTTAAGAGGTTGCCACATTTTGGAATGTTGATGTTAAAGGCTAGGTAGGTGTTATGTAAGGATAGGTGGATGATGGTGGTAGAGTAGTGGGTATATACCCTTATGGGTTAGGGATGTATCCTATATCAGGTGCAATGGGCACCTGTTAAGGAGTCCCTATAGATTAGGCATGAATGGTAGTTGGGTTGGTAACAAAAGGAGAGGTAGTGACTTTCATGCTAGTGGGTGAAGTAAAAGGGATAGATAACCCTAAACTTGGTAAAGGGGTATTGACCAATGGGTTGGGTTTGATAGGGGGAAGGTTGGTAATGCTGGTGTTAGGTGATCCAACACTAAGTGGAGCATTAAGGGTTAATGGTAAGGTTATTTTTAAGTTGGAGTCATTGGTATGGGTGGAAGGTGTAAGGGTAGTGGTTGGTTGGGCAGGTTGGTTTTCAGTTGTGGCATCAAAGGGGTTAGTAGACATAGATGTTTGGGTGGTTTAAGGTTGGGTAGTGACCATGGTAATAGGAAAATTGCCCATAAGGCAGGATGGCATGCCATAAGGAGGATCCTAAGATGGAGTTGAAACTGGGGCATAATGAAGGGAGGTGTTAAGGTAGTGATGAAGGGCAACCAGTTTATTGTCCAAAAAAGTGGTAAAGTCCATGTCTCCCTAGGAAAATACCCAAGGAAAATTAGGGCTTCCCAAAGGATGAGGTGAGTCTTCTACCTCAGAGACATACTCTATATATGAAGAGGTAGAAGAGGTTGATTTGAGTGACAGGTTCTGCTCTACTAGGTCTCTTCACTACTGGCGAGTGAGAACCATAAAAGAAAGGGGGATAGAAAAAAAGAATAAACACACCAATAAAATAAGAAGAAAGACAATAAAAATGATCAAGGTAACCAAAACACACACTATAAAGAACATTAAGCCTAGAGGTTAGTTTTAATCTCACTTTTGGCTTATGCCTTAGTTTATGAGAATGTATGATAGAATTTGGTTTATAAATCAGGTACTATAGAAGTAGTCTATGGTTGGTTTTATGTTTTTTAGGTGATCAAAAGAATATATATTGGAATCAATATGTGGCTTGGTATTGGGGCCTACCCCCTCACTTCATAGTCTCATAGCGATAGGGGTGTCAGGTACTTAGCCAATATATATTGATATCCAGAGTTTATACTCAACTAAAGAGATGAGTTAGTTCTCCCCTTGGTAATGACCTCCAAGTAGGATTACTGGGAAAGGGTAAGGTGACTGTTATGTGATGAAATCCCAGTCATGCCTTGTCTCAAATTATTTTGATATATGATTGATGAAAGTGGTTTGGCTAGTGTGTGTAATAAAAGTGATACTATGATAAGATTTCTATGCTTTAATTCAAAGTGAACTAATGTTAAAAGCAAGCAAAGGATGCATTTGATTTTGAGCCCAAAAGATATTTTAGTTTCAATTATGAGCATAGATAGAGATAAGAGCATATGCATTAAAATAAAATGTGAGTAGAGACTCTAGGTTCCACTGGGCGTGCCAAAATATTTCACTCAAATTTTGCTATTATCTAGAAGAGGGTAGTAAAACTAAAAAAATGGGTTTTGGTAGGAATACCTATTTGTTTGTGCACATGTAGAATCAAAATACTGTGAAAATCTTCTCTTTGGCTTGGGAGGAAGACCTATAAATAAGAAAGCACTAAAGCAAAGCTTTTTGTTAGATAGATAGTTGGGTGGATTGCCTAGTGATATCTAGATTCCAGAAGTGAGAGCTTCCTTAGGGGCTGTTAATCCACATATTTTAAGCAATTAAGTTTATAAAATAGAGTAGAAGGTAATTACATCAATTAAATAATATTAATAAAACTGATTATACAAGAAGTGATTCTTAAATAAAGGTACACTAGAACATTAGATATAGTAAAATATGGATCAATACCTATGCTAAATGGTTGGGGTATGTTCTAGAAAATTAGGCAAGGGTCTGTGAATAGGCAAGAACATAAAAAACTAAATTTGGTTAGGTGTAGGTAGGTGAGAGGATCTTGTTATAAATTTGTCTAATAGTAAACCATCAACGGTCAAGGTGGCCATCACTAGTTGGGGGAACCATCACTAGTTGTCTAACCATCACTGATTAAGGATAATCATTACCGATTACCTATCAGTAGATATGGGTTAGTATTGCTGATTGATAAGATTTAGAGGGTAAGTTTCAAAAGGTAAGGGATAGAATAATTTTTAAATGAAAATACAATAAGTGAATTCTTGTTTTACCAAAAGTTGATTGGATGGATGGTTGAGATGGATTGCTCATTATAGGAGTTGGCCATGGTTCCAATATAATAACAATATTTGGATAACTCAATGGAGAAATGGTGACAAGTTGGCTCCCTGGTATGACTACTAGATTACTAAAGCACTTGAAGATGATTGACCTGTAGAAAGAGATTCTAGATACACAAAACTCTTGATAACAATTATGGATGGATTTGGCCTACTAAGCCTCTCTCTCTTATAGGCACAAGTAAGAGGTGGAAGTGAAGGTGTAACTAAGCCATATAAATATAAATTATCCATGAAAAGGCTTGAAATAAGATTTAGACAAGCTATTTTTAGAAAAACAAAGTGGTGGTTTGCATGTGGCTTGCATGCTAAAAGTCTAGGTGGTGCAACTTGACCATCTCCAATCATGGTTGAAGGTAAAAAGGTGGCTAGGATAGGCTAGTTAGGTCAAAATAACTATGGGTTGGGTTTAGTTAGGGTTTGGAAGGTGGATTCTCCCTAGGGGGCCTAAGACGGTAAAGAGGATTATGACCTTTGGAATCACAGTGTGCAAATTTTTGGTATCTACACTAAACCTAAACTAGCACTTTCTTAGAAAAGAGAGAGATTTTAATAATAACCTATGAAAGCATGTAAAATAGGTGATGCACCAATTATTTGATCACTCAAACTCACACAAGACACAATATATGATGCATTCAAGACCAAATAACATCAGTCCCACATAAATATTTCATAAAAAGGCATTAATCAGTTATCAAATTAGCATGAGAGGGAAAATATCCACTTTCAAGCTAAAAAAAAACCTGTAAATTGCACTTATAATGACCTATGAGAACTTATCAAACACTTTATGAAGGTGAGAAAACTCAAACATAGACAAGGAACATACATTCACTTAACTACAATATATGAATTCATGGAACACAGTTCAATCTAGCTTAGAATTTGATGGAATTTAGTATTTTATGCATAAAAAGGTATTACAGTATAAACTTTAGTAGAGTCTGGTCATACCAAAAATAGTGATCCATTTAAAGGCTTAGAATCCTATATTTATAAAAAAGATAAGGAGAGAGAAATAACTGAATAGATAGAAAACAATGAATGAGGTCCAACTTCTCTTGATGGATTAACATTCTTGAGGATGTTGAGTCATGGTCTTATCAAGAAATGTCCTATAAAATAATTGAATACTCCATTGATCTTTATCCATCCACCAGGTGTCCTTATTGGAACTCTATGTCATTATCTAATGATATGCTAACAAGGATCACATCTTGGAATTGATAGAATTATGCCACATCTGCTTTGGGTGGCCAACTATACCTACTCATTGAAAAAGTGACCTTGATGATAGGCGAGACACATCTCTGTGGTTTGTATTTTATCTAATATCAAATATAGGTCCATTTATAGGTGAAAACAAATCCAATTATTAGTTTTCACATAGTCATAGTATCCATGGAAATTGTAGATTGCTTGTCACTGCTCCAATCATTGGTTTATCTTTGACCTTTGTATTAGGCCCAAAAGACCTAGTTTATCTATATAAAGCTATATTGGTGATGCTTGGTCCTACTAGTTCCACATGGTTACACTTGGATCTTTCTCAAGCTGTGGTCCCTTTATTTTTATCTTGTTTGGGTCGAAGAATGCCCCATCAACTTTTGTTAAAATATCCTAGGCTCTCCCTTTGTTTATTGGCTATCAATTGCTAACTTGGATCATTGACATGTTGACCCATCTCACTCCATTAAATCCTACTTGTCTAGATGAAATATGATCATTGATCTTCTACTAGTTGAATGTGTTGTTGACACTTGTCATGCACATATTTGCTTTCGAGATTTGCTAACCTCTTTGATCTCCACTCACTATTAGATCTGAATGTATAATTGAATGAGTGTTGTTAGATTTACTTGGGACCCATGGTTTGAAATCCAATGGCTATTTACCAACTCTTAAATTTGATGTCTATGCGACCATCATTTGACATTCGCATAGATGTATTTGACATCCCATAGACCATCAAATTTAAGATCCAATGGATTTTTGTAGTGGCTTAAATTTGACGTCTGTATGAACGTGTCTCATTATTTGACCAAATTTGAAGATTTATATCTTAGAGTGAAAAAATCATGGGGGGACTAAATTTTTTGGAGATGTTCTTGAGATCAAAAGGATTTTACCCACTTGATCTGCTAGTTCTGAGAGCTTTCTACGTGGAGATAAAAAATGTTCAAACAAGCTTGTTTATGTGTGTTTACATGATGTCTGCATGACCATCTAGTCATTTGAATCTCAATGGCTATTCATTGAGGCCTAAATTTGACACCTGCATAACCATCCTACTCTATGTGATCAGCTTTATAATTCCATAACTTAAACTAGGATTCTTGCATAAACTTGAAACTTGAAGGATATACTATTGGCACAAGGGAATTTATGGTGCTGAAATTCTATTATTTACAAGGCCTTCTAAGCTCATTTAAAAAATGTGCATGTAAACTAGTTTTTGTGTTTCTTACGTGACATCCTAGCGATGGTTTGGTTCTTCAAAATTGCACAGTCCATATTTTACTCAATCTTTCAAGGCTTTGATGATATCCTAAATCTTGTGCAACCTGGTTCATGTTCTTGGATATGATGAAAACTACTTGGATCCTTCACCTATAACTGTAGAACTTGTTATGGCTATTTTTTACACCCCCTATTTTTTTTCAAAATTTAATACTTTCTACCGTAGAGATGAGCCAGTCATGAAATCTAAAATTGTGTCAGGGACCCGATCAATTAATAGTATTTTTAGATGCATACTTTTGATTATGAAATGATAATATTTTGGAAATACAACAGACTTAATCCTAATATAAATATATATACTTAAGTTATTTTTGGCATGCATTATGAATTAATATAAATGAAATTTTGTTAATCTTTGACTTATCTATTTTATAGTTAATATATGTATTATATTATATTATTAATTGATGAGGATCCCCACCCATTAAGATTAGTACCCCTAGTCCATATTTAAATAGTTTGATCAATTAAGACTTTTAAGTCTTAATTAAACCTATCCTTAACTAATAATTGTTTAATATTAATTGACTTTTTAAAAGTAAATTATTTAGCATAAACTAATAACTAACTATATTTAGTTATAATTCATTTTGTGACTAAGTTTTAAGGTATTGAATAAGATCAAAGACTCATTTGAAGATATAAGAACAATAGGTATTGAATAGTTATACAATTTTGTGAAATTAATCATTCATCTCTTTTCCTTTTATGTAACTTCTCTAAGATAGTACAAATCTTGTAGATAGACCCAATGATACTTGTTCTGATGGTTGAGTAATTACTTATGTAACACATGTATATCCAACTTTTATTATCATTTAATATTGATTATCTAAAGTTTTCTAGGCTTAACATCTTTTGATGATTGTTATTTGCAATCCTATGTATAGAATCCAAGTATTCAACCTAAATAATGCTGAACACTTTGCTATTTTGTGACACTTCATTAACCTATCTTGATTGTAAAGAAGTCACTCAAGTTATTGTAAAGGAAGAATATTGGTTTTCTCAATGAAATTTACCTCTTTTTTGCTAAGATGAATCTCCTTTGAGACTCACACGATTTATTGTATTCTATATTAACTCTAATTTTAATATAATCTTATCTTTCTAATTTTATTTATGTTTCTTAGTTTATTTTCTTAGTTGTTTTTAGTTTCATTTCTATTTTAGTTCTTTTATTAGTTCTTTAGATTAACTCTTGTTCTTTCTTTAGATTAGATAGTAATGAATTTTTCTTTGATCACTTTTTTCTTTTATTTTTATTTGAGTTTACATTCTTTTAGTATTTAATCTTAATCTTAATTATATTTTAAATATATTTAAGTTTTGTAATTAATAGTCTTTTCCTCTTTAGTTTGAATTTACTGCTTGTTAGTTGATAGTTGTTTTATTAATTGTTAGATTAATTTCTATTTAGGCTTAGTTTTATATTATTTATTTGATCATTTTTTTCCTTAGTTTTTATCTTATTTTAAGTTTGTCTTTCGATTAGACTAGGCTATGTTAGTTTAAACTTAATTACTTAAGTGGTTTGTTGTCCTTTTCTAAGTTTAGTTGCTTATTTTTATTTAGTTAGTTTGTTAGTTATTTTTTGTCTCTCTCTCTCTCTCTCTCTCTTGTTTACATGATTGAATATTTTATCTTTTATCTTCTCTTAAATCTATTTCTTCTATTTTTGGTTGTCTTTTGAAGTTAACTTAGAGAATACTGCAATAAGAAATAAGTTATTACTTGAATATATATATATATATATATATATATATATATATATATATATATATATATATATATATATATATATATATATATACTGAATCATATTTCTATTCTTCAAGAGATTATCTAATTCATATGTTTTCTCCATCGGATAAAATAGATTATAGATTCTTATTTAAACTGATTCATGAGTTGATAGAGTGGACTTCCAATTATTATAATGGAATATGTTATAATTGGTAACTTATTTATTATTTCATAAAACTTATAAAAAAACCTCTCGCATATTTAAGATAGTTATGAAATTTATGAGTGGTGGAAGTTGACCTTCAAGCTTCATTTCTTACATTCTATGAGGGTTTGGGAGCCTCAAAGTCAAGAATTAGTATTCTGATCAATTTAATTGAAAAAAATGGCTCAAAAACCTCTATATCATCCAAAAAAACATGTTACCATAATTATATTATCTCCTTAAAAGCCAAAAAAGAAAACTTACCCTTGTTTGGCACTAGGCCTAGACCTTGCCAATAGGCCTGCTTGCCTTTTGAGACTCAACTTGACATTTACATAGATTAATTTGACCTATGATGACTCAATAACATCCCATGTGACCCTGAAAACATTTTTAAATCAACTGGAAGTTATGAAAAAGTCCAAAAATGAGAATGACTAGAAATTTGGCTTTTAGGCCTAAGGATTCCCACTAGGCATGCATGCAAACCTGATAGGTTGGGATAGCCTGTATGATTACAGAACTTAAATTAATTTTTTTAAAGATTATTTAGGTCCCATATAGCTTATAAAATCAATAAATTTCCCTTCCTAACCTTCTGGTCCATTATCTCACCATTTTTCTCAAAATTGGCACCTTCATGCACACCAAAATTGCCCCTGGTTTGAGACAAAACAAAGAGTGTTTTCACTATATATATTATAAAAATAATGATTAAATATTAATATATGGGTCATAATGGTACTTTTTACCAAAATTTATCTCTTAAATCCTCCATTTGACCCCTCAAATCTCCAAATTTACAAGGCAAACTTTTGACTAGGCAGGGTATAAAATGCACTTGGAGGTTCAATGAATGGTTTTGAGATTGGTTAGGAATTTTATGGGTAATTTATGATTTAAAAAACTTATTTAAACCATATATATCTCATTTTATCTTCAAAAACTTTGTTCCATGCTTCACATGGCCTCATTTCATGCATTTATTCACTATGGCTGATTATACAGACTGAGACACTTTTGCTTGGATGAAAAGGTGTTTGGATGTATTTAGAATGATAATATGAATGTAATTACCATAAATTTAGGTTAATTTACCATTAATAATTCATGAAAATCTCCATACTCCATATAATTCAAAACTTAGCACTTTTCTCATACCAACCATTACCCTGTTAGGACTGAGACAACTTACAGGCCTATAGGTTTCAAGATGGTTATTTGTAACCCTAAAATGTGTCTCTAAGGTCCTTGGTTTCCATTTTGGTATCATGTCATATCATCTCACCTTATTAACTTATATTCTTTGTTTTGAGTCTCAAAACCTCATTGATTCTTGACTGAAAATGACTTCCAAATAGGTTGACTGTAGGTGCCTATTTTGGCATGGTTGTAGGTTATTTTGGAGGCATTTGTAGCATGATTGACCTTGTAAAATACTATTGATATTTTATTTATAATTTTAGGACTTAAAATTATACTTATATTTCCTTTTATGACCCTTCAATGCCATCATTTGTGCCATTTAATGAAATGTTGCCTTCACTGCCCCTTTGTACCGTGTGTACAGACAGGGAATGACCAAGAAATGCCATTTCATGCAATTATACTCATTCTCATGCCAATTTTTATTGTAATGAAAATTTAGATGATTTTAATTAGTTTCCTATTGTTATAACATTCTTGGGACTTGTTAAATTCCATGTATGGTTCATTTCTCTAGGAAATCCTATAGATGTCACTATGTAATTTCAATGACTTTAAGGGCACTTTTGGGTGTTGGAAAACCTACCCTCCATTGCATATTTTCCCTCAAATTTTATAGAAATTTTAATATGATATTAATACAATAATATTTAATTTAGACACCCTATTGATCACTAAAACATGTTCTATGGTCTCTCAAATAACCTCTTGGGCCTTTGTTTGGGCATTTTAGGGAATGGGACAAAAAACTTAGTCTTCACTTTCTCAACTTGTTTTGGAATATTTATACTACCTTGACATCCAAAATAATATTTTCACAATGCAAAATTGATCTTATCATTTGCTTTGTATCTCCAACATGACTTCTTTGTTCCTCTATTGACTTCTAGTAGGCATGAATTCTGTGCATATAGGCAGTAAGAGAGGGAGGTGAACAATAGTGTGAGTCTAGGACTTAGAGCCTCTTCCTTGACCATAAACCATAATTACAAGTCCTCCAATAATTTTAAACCCTATAAATATTATTCCCAAGGTAGGATGACATTATTAGGAGCTTGTAGATGCACATTTTGAGATGCAAGATAGTGAGAGTACAAAATGGGCATTGGTATACTTGTTTAGTGACCTTCCATCACTTAAAATGTAATTGTAACCTTAAAAATGGATACCATCCATGAATAAAATATTTATAACATCCCTAAAACACCCTTCATCATGTGAAAATCATCTACAAAGCACCTGCAGATGGAAGAGCAGGACATGACAAACCAAAAACAAGCCTAAAAGAGGCTTGATAAGATCTTGAGCATACTAAAACCAATATAACAATGGAGAAACTATATTAATACCTTAAGGAACTCATGGAAACACTTCACGTATGAAATCAAATAAAAAACCTCTAAAACTAACTCAAAAGGAGACCCCCTTTTCAATGCAATTTCCCAAAAAGCTACCTAGAGTGTTAACGATTGCTCATAAAGTATAATGAACCAATATGAGACTTCTTGACATTAAAGTAAAGTATAATAATATTTATATCCACCCTAAGACCATTCCTCTTGATTCCACCTGTACAGCCCATGGTGATCATTTGAAGTTGAGCCTTCTTTATATGCTAATGGAGAAAATGGGAAAATGAGTTGCAGAAGAGATTTTTTGCATTCTACTTCAAGTAAAAATGTGAAAATGAGTGTGAGAAGGTGAAGAGTTTCTCTTCCCACGTTTTTAGCTAAATATGGACTTGGGAAGTCTGTACAAGTGCCCAACAACTCCTATTTTTTAGGGAAAACTACTCTTTCTTGATCAACATATAAAATTTCAATTAGGGATAAGTACTATAGACTCCTTAGGACACATGTCATGTTATATGACAATTTTACACTTGCAAACTTCTCAAAAAATCTATACAAAGCATTAAATACACCTAAAATGACCTCTAAATGACCTAAAAATGATAAATGGACTTAGGGGACCAATAACCAAAGGTATTATAACATTAAATGACATTAATTGACCCTTTAAACACCTTATAACATCTATTTAAACCCCATATAGACCCAAAAAATCATGTTTTTGCCTATAGGTGCCCCAATTTGATTAGAAAGTCAAACTTGGTCAATAATTTGATGACTCATGGGGGTAGTATGCATGCTATACTAACTAGACCAGTAGAATTATTAGTCCACTAGGCTTATAGAGTTAGAATATGCTTGGGAAAAATTAGGATTAGACCTTCAGGAGACCAACTAGACCAAAATTTACCTCAAACACAAAAGGAAAACACACACAAGACACAATAACCAACACGACAAAGACACACTTGTGCTACTAAGAACTTAGGGAAACAAACACAATAGAAAGGAAAAAAATATGTACATTTACTTGCTCATACCTCCCTTCCTAGATCAAAAGGGAAATAGATTAAATCTCCTTCCTCACTAGATGAGTGAGGATGTCAAGCTTGCTTCTTTTTGGATGGGATAGTTGATGACTCTTGCCTTATTTTTGTTCCTTGTCTTTGTACTTCATCTAATGAAGTCATATCCCATAGATTTATAGAATAGATAAGGTCCTCTTGAACCTTGAAGCAAGTCTCATACTACTGTCCTCTTAGCTTTTCAAGACAATTTGGCATACTTAGGCATGGGACAGCTTGTTGTGAATCAATTTCTCTTTGAAGGATTCCATCATCCTTCTCAATGGTCATAATGTATTCAGATTATTCAAAGGAGATCATATCATGACCATGTGGAAGTTCTTCTTGTTCATTTTCTCCTTATAAGTGATTGGAGTTAGCTTCATAAATAGATGTAGAAATAAACTCAATATCACCTCCAAATGGTCCAAGGTCATCATACATGGCTCCATCATGAGTTATAATTTCTTGGAGGTGATGTTCTTCAACATGTTCTTTCTCTCCTTCACCTTGAACTTATTCAACTTGGAGGCCAACCCTCTCACCCTCCTCATAATCTTGAAATATTTGCAAGTAGATTTGCCACATGTTTTCCTTTTGATTCAAATCCTCTTGCTTGTCATGGCTTGGGATGAGTTCCATACGACTTGTAGGATATTTGAAACTTTCATCCTCTTTGCATATGTATTTAAACCTCTACCATAAGTTCTCCTTAGTTGACTAGTCTGAGTCATGAAATGGAAAAACAAGTGAGACCTCTCCTTATTTCACAATGGGATGCACAAGGAGCTCTTCTACCAACTCTCCCTCAATTTTTTCTTCATCATTGCAAGCAGATATCTCCATATTATCAGTTAGAACCTCCTCATATTCTATCTAATCTAAAATTTGGATTTCATCCTCCTTTTTGGTGATATTAACCTTAGGCACTTCAAAAATGGGGAGCTTGGCCAATGAGGATTCCAAAGTAGCAAGACAACTCTCCACATTAGGAAAGCAAAATTGATTGGTTGGAGGGGGTAGAAGAATGGATTAAATAGTCTCTTGAGGAGGGGTGGGAGGGTGAGGAATGGATTCAAATGTCTCTTTACTAACAACTTCTTCACTTAGGCATGATTTTCACCCTCTTTCATGAGCTACCACCACATATTTCCATCTTGGGAAGGTGGGTTCAAGGGTATTTTCATGGAGTTGAGGTGCTGATGAAGGGGAGAAGGATATATATATATATATATATATATATGAAAATTGGAGTTTATTTGGGTTTTTTACTTTCATTTTAAGATGGAGGAATAGGTCTAGATAATTCACTTTCAGCTTCCATGATAGGTTTCATCCACATCTAATTTGCTAACTCAATTTCCCTTTCAAGGTGAGCCTCAAAACTCAATTTTCCTTCTTCACAATATTCCCCAAGTGTACTAGCTTGCTCCATCATGATATCTTATTTTACTTGACTAAATTATTGTATGGGTTTTCAAGAGGAGAAGTTTTTAGGAAAGGACAAGGAATTTGGAACATTTTGAGGCTACCAAGATGAAGGTTATTCATAGATTCTCAACCTTTCTTCTAGATGAAATATAAAACCACAAACATCAAGAATATCCTTAGAAATACATGGACAACTATATTTATATATAGGAATCCACTCAATTTTTACTTGCTCCAAATCTTCCCTCACACTCTTGACACAAACACTAGGAATATTTTGACCACAACCACACCTAGTGTCAAGGTCTAACATATAGTTTTGATAATCAAAGAGAGTTCCTTTGAAACTAATAATGGAATGGATTGAAGAGGAGCTTGGTGAGATAGATGGAGCAAAAATTTTATGAGGCTGGTCATTGAGAACATATGCTTGATGAGGATCATGACAAAGCTGGCCAAGAACTTGCTCATAGTTAGGAGGAAGAGGTAAAGCTGGACACAACTCTTCAACTTGTGTGAAAATAAGCTCAAACTCACAATTATCCATGAGTTAATTCATAAAAAGAGTATAAAACAAGAAAACACTTTCAATAGGTATACCTAGACTTTTCAACTAGTAGATATGAATTTTGAGTCACCATTGGTGCTTAGTGAATTGCCTCCAAATCCTGATGTCTTGAGGAGAACACCAAAACTCCTAAAAAAATGGACTCAATAGTCCCACTAGTCATGATAAAAACTATTTTCACTTGAATTCACCCAATTAGGATATGGAAAAACTTCTCCTCATTAAAGTGTCACAATGGAACCAATGCAGGGTTGTGGGTATCCCTATCATGTAGTGGATCTCTGGATTAGGGGCTAGCTCCCCTTCATGTATCATTTAAGATATTGATCCTACTACTAACAACTTAGGGGGATGAAAAAGGTTATGATAATTGGAAATAAAACTATTATACTAAAGGTGATGCACCAAATCAGTTTTATGATCTCTAACCATTTGTATTTCACACTTGAGACCAAAAAAGCAACTAAAACATACACTTTTCGAAATCCATCTCTTCTTGCATCAATATTACATTGTGGGGTTCTAGATGATATGTGAGACTAGGAGGACTACAAAAGAGGTATTGAATGACACTAATGAAAATAATACTCACTTCAACAATGAAAATCTCTTTAACACTTCACATGCAGTGCAAGAGGATTTTGCAAATAGGTGCAAGAATGAAGGACAATGTTAAGGAATCTATAGTCTTCACTAAGCAAATTCCACATTAAATATGAGAACACTATGAATAGCCATGAGAGAGGTAAACACTTAGTCATTTTATTTATATAAATGTGTAAAATTGAGTAGGGCTTCACCATACTATGGTGGAACATGAAAATAATGCCAAAATAGCCAACTCTTATATAGTTTGAGAGGAGAGAGAGAAAGAAGTCCAAGGGTCACTTGGATGTGTGCCACCAAATGTTAATTAGTTAAATTTTCATGTGAAATAGGAATGAGTTGATCCATACTAAGTTAGGATATGCACTTGTCAAAACAAATCACAAGGAAGGTGAAAAGTGGCACAAAACTACCAATTTTGCATAAGAAATTGCCTACTTGAGTTGCCTTCCAAAACTCCTCTTTTCCATATAAAACCTTAAGTTTTATGGTTTTCCATGATATGAGGGGTTACAAGAAACATCATCCATGAATTGGTCTAGTCTCTGATATTTCCTATTGTTGTGGAGATGCATAATCATCTCAGATAACTTTTAAAAGCCCTTTTCCATACACCCTTACCACTTGGCACTCCAAACATTCCAAATCTAAAAAAAAATTCATGAAAAATGGGGAATGAAACTTGTCAAAGACTTCCAAATCATTAGTTGTAAGAAAAAGTCTTTAAAAATCTCCCTTAGTCACTTTTCAGCACTTTACCCCAAAGCTCACTATTTGGATCACTAGAGTGGCCAAAAATGAAGACCTATTTGGGACACCTAGAATAATTTTCATGAGATTAAGTGCATTTTTTGAGTTATATCAAGTGTATATATTCCTCTCAAAACTTATTTCATCTTTCAACTCCTACAATTTACACACCATCAAAAATGGTAAAAATAAGTTCTTTTCTCCCCTGTTATGTATGGATCCATATAAAAATTTCATATGTATATAACTTTTATAGTGTCATATAAAAAATTTATTTTATACCCATGGTCCAATTTTCCCATTTGATTTCATTTCTATAATGATTTCCATCATCGAGTCTGCCAAAGGGGTTTAAGAGGCTTTTTGGTCTTAGCTTTTGTTCATAGCCATTTCACATTCAACCTCCCTCAAAATTAAAATAAATGATCCTCAAGGAAATTTAATAAATATTATAAATGTATCAATGTCCCATGAATTATTTCATGAAAGTTATGAGTGATGGAAGTTGACCTTCAAGCTTCATTTCTTGCATTTTGTGAGGGTTTGGGAGCCTCAAAGTCAAGATCTAGTCTTTTGATAAATTTAATTGAAAAAATGGATCAAAAACCTATATATCAACCCAAAAACCATTTTTCCATCATTATATTATCTCCTCAAAATACAAAAATGAAAACTTACCCTTGTTTGGCATTAGGCTTAGACCTTGCCAATAGGCCTGCTTGCCTTTTGAGACCTAACTTGACATTTACCTAGATTATTTTGACCTATGATGGATCCAAAACATCCCATGTGATCCTTAAAAAAAAATTTCAATCAACTGTAAGTCGTGGAAAATACCAAAAATGAGAATGACCCAAAATTTGGCTTTTAGGCCTAAGTATTCCCACTAGGCATGCATGCAAACCTCCTAAGTTGGAACAACCTGTATTCTTCCATGAATTAAAGTAAATTTTTTAAGGATTATTTAGGTACCTTAAAACTTATAAAATAAATAAATTTACCTTCCTAACCTTATGGTCCATGATTTCACCATTTTTCTCAAAACTGGCATCTTCATGCACACCAAAATTGCCCCTGGTCTGAGACAAAAAAATGAGTGTTTTACATATTTATATTAGAAAAATAATTATTTAATAGTAATATATAGGTAGTGTAGGTACTATTTACGAGATTTTATCTCTTAAATACTCAATTTTATGCCTCAACTCTCCAAATTTATAAGGTAGACTTTTGACTAGGCAAGTTTTGAGGGTAGGCAGGGTATAAAATGTACTTGGAGGTTCAATTAATGGTTTTTATATTGGTTATGGATTATTTATGATGTAAAAACTTATATAAACCATATATATCTCATTTTATCTTCAAAAACTTTGTTCCATACTTCACATGGCCTCATTTCATGCATTTATTCACTATGGCTGAGTGTATGGACTGAGACACTTTTGCTTGGATGAAAAGGTGTTTGGATAGATTTGGCATGATAATAATAATTTAATTACCCTAAATTTATTTTACCAAACCATTTATCATTCATTAAAATCTCCATAATCCATGAAAGTCAAAACTTGGCCCTTTGCTCATACCAACCATTACCCTATCATGACTGAGACAACTTACAGGCCTGCAGGTTTTAAGATGGTTATTTGTAACCATAAAAAGTTTGTCTAAGGTCCTTGGTTGACATTTTTTACTCATCTCATATCATCACACCTTATTCACTTATAGGCTTTGCTTTGAGTCTCAAAACATCATTGATTCTTGACTGAAAATGACTTCCAAATAGGCTAGCTATAGGTGCCTATTTTGGCATTGATGTAGGTTGTTTTGGAGGCATTTGAATCATGCTTGACCTTGTCAAATCCTATTTATATTTTATTTATAATTTTAGTAATTAAAATTAGACTTATATGTCTTTTTAGGACCTTTCAATGCCATCATTTGTGCCATTTAATGGAATGTTGCCTTCACTACCCCTTTATACCCTGTGTATGGACAAAGATTGACCAAGAAATGCCATTTCATGTAATTATACTCATTATCATGCCAAGTTTACTTGTAATGACATTTTATAGGATTTTAAGTAGTTTTATCTTGTTAAAACATGCTTGGGACTTGTCAAATGCCTTGTATGGTTCATTTTTCTTGAAAATCTTGTAGATATCATTATGAAATTTTAGTGACTTTGAGGGCACTTTTGGGTGTTGGAAAACCTACCCTCCATTGCATATGTTTGCCTAAAATTTTTTATAGCCATTTTATTATGATATATCTACAAGAATATTTCATTTAGACACCCTAGGGATCGTTCAAAAAAATTCTATCTTCTCTCAAAAAACTTCTTGGGCCTCTATTTGGGCATTTTAGGGAATGGGACACAAAACTTAGTCTTCAATTTATCTTGATTTATTTTAGACTCTTTGTGCTACCTTGACATCCAAAAAAATATTATCACAATGCATTTTTTATATTAGGATTTCAAAATGGATCCTATCATGTGCTTTGTAGCTCTAACATGACTTCTTTGTTCCTCCATTGACTGCTAACAGGCATGAATTCTATGCATATAGGTAGTAAGAGAAGGAGGTGAACAAAAGTGGGAGCCTAGGCCTTAGAGCCTCTTCCTTGAACATAAACCATAATTACAAGGCATTCAAGAAGTTAAAACCCTATAAATATTCTTCCCAAGGTAGGATGACGTTATCAGCAGCCTAGAGATGCACATTTTGAGATGCAAGATAGTGAGAGTGCAAAATGGGCATTGGTATGCTTGTTTAGAGACCTTCTATCACTTCAAATGAAATTTTAACCTTAAAAATGGATACCCTCCATGAATAAAATATTGAGAACATCCCTAACACACTCTTTATCATATGAAAATCATTTGTAAGGCACTTGTAGATGGAAGAGTAGGACATGACAAACCAAAAAATAAGCCTAGAAGAGGCTTGATAAGCTCTTGAGTATAATAAAACCAAGAGAACAATGGAGAAAATATAATAATACCTTGAATAAGTCATGGAAGCACTTTACCTATGAAATCAAATCAAAAACTTCTAAAACTAGCTCAAAAGGAAACCCCCTCTTCAATGTAATTTCCCAAAAAGCTATCTGGAGTGTTAACGATTGTTCATAAAGTATAATTAACCAATATAATAATTCTTAAAATAATATTTAAGTAGAATAAGAGTGATATCCACCCCCAATAGAATTCCTCTTGATTCTACCTGTATGATCCATGGTGAGCATTTGAAGTTGAGCCTTCTTTGTATGCCAATGGAGAAAATAAGAAAATGACTTGTAGAAGTGATTTTTTTCATTATCCTTCAAGTCCAAATGTGAAAATGAATGTGGGAAGGTGAATATTTTATTTTCCCATTTTTTGGTTGAAGATGGACTTGAAAACTCTGTACAAGTGCCCAATAACTCCTCCTTTTTAGGGAAAACTACATTTCTTGATCAACCTACAAAATTTTAGTTATGGACAGGTAATATAAACTATTTAGGACACATGGCATGTGATATGACTATTTTAAACTTGCACATTTCCCAAAAAGTTCTTACAAATCATTAAATGCACCTAAAATGACCTCTAAATGACTCAAAATGATAAATAGACTTAGGGGACTAATAACCAAAGGTAGTATAATATGAAATGATAATAATTAACCATTTATACACCTTATAAAATCTATTTAAACTCCTTATAGACCTAAAAAATAAAGTTTTTACCTATAGATGCCCCAGTTTGACTAGAAAGTCAAACTTGGTCAACAGAACCTTTAGAACCTTATGATTAGACTAGTACGATTCTACCTTGACCTTTATGATAGGTGAAAGGGTTGATTCATTGATGGTAAAATTTACATCATCATCAAATTCGGTGATTCCATTGGGGAATTCATTCATAATTCTAATTTGTTTTCTTTTTACTAACAGTAGTTGGAGGCCAACAACCTCCTATTATTCAACCTAGAATAGATATAGAAGATGATCAAGTACATGTTGATTTCAATTTAACACATTATTCATGGTATAATCATCCTAAAAGTATTCATCAAATTATTAAGGTCATAAACCAAGAAGAAGAGATTGTAGAATTTGAAATTGATTGGTATTCAAATCTTACACATGAAACTCAACGACACATTCTGAATTTAAATAGAAGAATATAAGAAGATAGAGTTAGAGTTTTAGCCACTAATCCTAGGTTTAGAACTCATTTTTTATGATTCTTTTTCATTTGATAATTTTATTTTTCCTTCTAAAACTACTGTTACAAATTTGCAATTAGATCAAGTACATCAGATTTAAAATAATCAATCTATTCAGGAAGAAATTATTGAAACTTCCAATGGGAGAACAACTAAAAGTTCAAGTAGAGTAGATAATATAATATTTTATTTATAAGTTACAAAACAATAGGGAACAAGATGATCTCACTGAAGATGAAGATGAAGAAGAAGTTCAAATAGAACAATAGATAGCTATATCACCATAGATCTCTGCTAATCCAATTAATATTAGGAATCATCTTGGTAAGTCAAATTCTCTTAAAGGATTGAATATACCAAAGTTTTTAGGTGCTATTGAATAATCTTGGGAATATCACTTAGAAGTTTTTAGATTAGTTTGTGTTACTTTTGAAATAACTAATAAAAATATTTACTTAAGAGTTTTTCCCGAACATTAGAAGGAAAATTTTATTACGCATTTTTTAGTCTGCCTGATAAGGTTATTGATACTTGGAGAGATATTGAATATTGGTTAGAGTTATCATTTTAAAAAGATAAAGAAGATTGTGATCTAGTTAATAACCTTGTCAATTTTCCCTTGATTTAGGTGAGACCATTTATCATTTCATTGCTAGGTTCATTAAGCTACATCAAAATATTTCACATGATCTTAGGCCTTCTAAAACGTTATCTAGAATTTATTTTTGTAATCCTTTACCTTTAAAATATAAAATGGCTTTAGAGGATAGATATATTATAGAATGTAATGAAACTATAATATTTTGTATTGAATATGAAAATAAGCTTAAATGCATTGGATTTAAATAAAGGTCTTCCACAAGTTTAAATTCATATAACTCAAAATTTTTAAAGGCCATACAGAGTCTAAGCAATGAGCTAGTCACTATTAAAAGACAACTTAATGATAAACCTTCTTCCTCAAATAGAAATATTAAAGAAGATACAAATGATGATATTGCTTATTACTATAATGTTTGTGAAATAGATCATAATCTAGATATATGTTTTGTTATTCTTAAGTTGAAAAAATTTCTTCATGGAAAACATGAAATATCTGAAGATCTAGTGTATAATATAAACACTGTTGATGATCCATTGGAAAATGAGAATGTTTATGTTATAAATATTAGGAATAAAAATTATAGTTCCCCTCAAAACAATAAAATATTAAATGATAAATCTTATTCTAATGATAAAGGGAAAACAAATAAAGGAAAAATAGTTCAGAATAATGATAATAATTTAAAAGACAATACAACACAAAATTATTATTTTTTCAATTATTTATAATAATAGGTAATATCAACATTATAATCTTAAAAAAATTAGACAAACTGATGCTAAAATTTATAACATAATTGATGATTTTTCAATAATTAAAGTTGGATTCTCTTTACTATAGGTAACTAGTCTTCCAGGGTAGCTCAATAAGATTAATGAGGTTGTTAAGAATATTAGAGCTGATGTAAGTTTGCATGAAGAAAGCAGTATTAAACATATTTATGCTCAACATTTTGACCCTCCTATTGATTAAATTCCTCCTTTCTATGTTATAGTTAAGATTGCTAATAAAATAATTCATAATTATATCTTAGATATAGGTGCCTCAAAGAATATTATGCCTAAATCTATTACTAATAAATTAGGTATATCCTATGAAGTAGATACTAGGAAGCTTATTGGTTTTGATTCTTGACAAACTAAGAATTATGGTAAGTTTTGTGACATAGTCATTAAAATTGCACAAGTTAAATGGATTAGATGCATGACTAATGTTCAAGTGTTGGATATTCCTAGTAATTATGCAATGCTGTTAGGAAGGGATTGGTCCAAATAAACTAGGGCTTTTATTGGGAAAGACATAACATGGGTTCCTATTACCAATGAAATTGT
This sequence comes from Torreya grandis, assembly GCA_037957365.1. Taxonomy (NCBI): domain Eukaryota; kingdom Viridiplantae; phylum Streptophyta; class Pinopsida; order Cupressales; family Taxaceae; genus Torreya; species Torreya grandis. Next base: position 2,274,441 of record JARHVA010002748.1, read on the forward strand.
TTTCATAAAAAGAGAGGATTTTTATGGTACACCTATTGAGTTACCTTATTATTCTAATATTTCTTACATTGAAACTAGAATTAGGACTTATGAACTATTGAATTTAGATGAACTAAAAAATCAACATGAAGAAATATTTGAAAAGAATATTTTATTGTCACTTTATTTTGATGGAGTTTGATCTCAACAAGGTAATGGTGCTAGAATTTGTCTAATTTCTCTTGTAGGTAAAATTTTTCATTATGCCTTCAAATTATTTTTTGAAAATACTAATAATACACTATAATTTGAAGCATTATGTTTAGGATTGGAAAAGAATATAGAACTAAACATTAAGCATTTAAAAGTTTTTGGAGATTCTGAGTTAGTTGTTAGACAAGTTCATAAGATATATAAAACTAATCAAATTTATCTACACCATTACACACAAAAGGTTTGGTCATTACTTGAGTATTTTAAAGCTTTTAACATTACACATATTCTTAGATAATTCAATATTAAAGATGATAAAATTATTTATGTTTCCAATCTAACTCTAAATGAGATTAAGCCTATTATAAACTTTTATTTTTTTGAAGTCTTTTGTCCTAAAAATTCTTGATTTTAATGATAATTGGTCTATTTTTAGTTGTGATGAACATATAGATTCATTTATTAAAGACAATTATTTTAATCATGATGACTATGTATAAAATTGTGAAGATTATTTGTAATTAAATACTAACAGATTACCTGTTGGTTTGGTGAGTTTAAAATCTATGTTCACACCTAACGATCAACCTAAAATCTATAGAATGGAAGAACCATCAAAGAGAATTATAGGTGAGGCCATTCCTATAAACTTAGGTACTGAAGAGGATTTAAAGTATGTTTATTTAATAATTCAAATAACTACAAGTGAGAAGGTTAAATTCATTAAATTATTTAAAGAATTCATTAATGTTTTTGCTTGGCCATATAAGGATCTCAAAGGTTATAATATTAAAATTATTAAACATGAAATATCTATTAAGGCTAGTATCAAACCAATTAGATAAAAAATATGAAGAATCAACCCCTTGTTAAAAGACACCATTAATAAAGAGTTAGATAAGATGATTGATACTGGTGTCATTTTTCTTATAACATATTTAGAGTGGATAGCTAATCTATTTATGGTTAGGAAGAAAAATAGTAACATTAGATTGTGTGTTGATTTTAGAGATCTAAATAAAGTTAGTGTTAAAGACAATTTTCCTGTACTAAGCATAGATCAGATTTTATATCAAGTTGTAAGATTATAAATGATGTCTTTATTAGATAGATTTTCTGGTTATAATCATATTTTTATAAATTTTGAAGATAGACTTAAAACTACTTTTACCACTTGTAGAAGTACTTTCACTTCTAACATAATGCCTTTTGGATTGATGAATGCATGAATTACTTTTCAAAGAGCTATGCATGTTGATTTTGATGATTTGATTGACATTGTAATTTAAGTTTATTTAAATGATCTCACCATTTATTTTAAAAAGAGAAAAAATTATTTAGACCATATTCATGAAGTATTCACAAGATGTAAAAAATTTGATATTTCTTTGAATTCAAAGAAATCAGTTTTTGGTGTAATTGAAGGTAAGTTGTTAATACACATTATTTTAAAAGATGGTATTTCTATTGATCATGAACATGTTAGAACAATTAAAGAAATACCTCCTCCCAAGGATCAATCTAGTTTGAGATCTTTTTTTGGTAAAATAAATTTTGTTATAAAATTTATTTTAAATTTTGCTGATAAATCTAATCCATTGAAAATATTAATTAAGAAAGATAAGTTATATAATTGGGATGAAAACACTGATTTAGCTTTTAATTGTGTTAAAGATGCCATTGTGAGAGCTCTTATTCTTACTAAACTTGATTAAAAAAAAACATTCATTCTTTATTTTAATGCTATAGAAAAAGCCATTGGAGCTGTAATAACTCAAAAATTTGAAAATAATTAAGAAAAACCAATTGGTTATGTGAGCCAAGTGTTAAAAGATGTAAAAACTAGATACCCCCCTTATTGAGAAATTTATTTTCTCATTAATTTCCTCTTTAATTAATTTTTGATATTTATTAATGGGAAACAAAGTTATTGTGCAATCTAATGTACCTATTCTATCTTATTTTTTAAAGCAACCAACTATCTAAGAAAGGATCACTAAGTGGATTTTATGCATTCAAAAGTTTGATCTTGAATTCAAAATTTTCAAAACAATCAAAGGTAATGAACTAGAAAAACACTTGGCTGAAAATGCTTCCTTATATATCAATGTTTTAATTTTTTCAGTTGATGAAAAATTAAATGTAAAATCACATTTAAAGACAATGAAGATTATTGATTTTTTTTAAAATTTTAAGTTTGGTCTTGAAATAAATGAATGGGACTATTTGTTGGCTGAAGATAATTGGTACCATGACTTAGTTTATTATTTTGAAAATCAAGGTTGTCCTAACAACTTAGATAAAAAACAAAGACGTTTCTAGAGATTAAAAGCGTTATATTTTTGTTTGTTAGAAAATTTTCTATTTTATCATAATAGAGATGGAGTTTTATTGAGATGTCTTACACATAGTCAAACACAAAAGGTTCTTGGAGGCTGTCATGAAAACAATTATGGTGGATATTATGCTACAAAAATAACTACTCTTAAGATTTTAAGAACATATTATTATTGGTCTACTTTATTTTAAGATGTTTATAAGTTTGTTCGTTCTTGCATGCCTTGTCAATTATTTGTTGGAAGAGATTAACTACTTGTAATGCCTTTAAAGCCTATTATATCTCTTCCAATGCCTTTAATTTTTTTTCTTCATACCATGCTAGTAAAATGATCCATCCCTTGCTAAAATTTATTATTAAAAAGGGTTCACCCTTAATTACTTGAGAAATGACTTTTCTGGATCACACTCTCAAGATTATGTCTTTATCAATAGGTAATTTGTTGCTACTGAATTTCATTACACAAAACTGACTAGGAAGGTCACTAGTTTTATGTTTATTTTCTACACCCCTTAATTTTTTAAAATTTAGTATTTTTTGCTATAGAGATGATCCAGTCATTAAATTTAAAACTGTGTCAGGGTCCTAATCAATTAATAGTATTTTTAAATGCATACTTTTGATTATGAAATGATAATATTTTGGAAATGTAGTAGACTTAATCCTGATATAAATATATATGCTTAAGTTATTTTTGGCATGCATTATGGATTAATATAAATAAAATTTTGTTGATCTTTAACTTATCTATTTTATAGTTAATATATGTATTCTATTATATTATTAATTGATGAGGGTCCCCACCTATTAAGATTAGTACCCTCAGTTTATATTTAAATAGCTTGATCAATTAAGACTTTTAAGTCTTAATTAAACCTTTCTTTAACCAATAATTATTTAATATTAATTAACTTTTTAAAAGTCAATTAGTTAACATAAACTAATAAATAACTAAAGTTAGTTATAACTCATTTTGTAACTAAGTTTGAAGGTATTAAAGAATATCAAAGACTCATTTGAAGACAGAATAATAACATGTATTGAAGACTTATATAATTTTGTGAAGTCAATCATTCATCTCTCTTCTTTCTATGCAACTTCTTTGAGATAGTACAACTCTTACAAATAGACCTACTGATACTTTATTTGATAGTTTAGTAATTATTTAGGCAACATAGATATATCCAACTTTTATTATCCTTTAATACTGATCATCTAAAATTTGCTAAGCTTAACATCTTTTGATGTTTATTATTTGCAGTCCTATGAACAGATTCCAAATATTCAATTTGAATAATGATGAACACTTCATTATTTTTTGAGACTTCATTGACCTATTTTGACCGTAAAATTATCACTCAAATTATTGTAAATGAATAATGTTAGTTTTCTCAGTAAAAATTACCTTTCCTTTTTTTCTCTATTAAGACGACTCTCTTTTGAGACTCGCACACTTTATTGTATTCTATATTGACTCTAATTTTAATATAATCTTGTCCTTCTAGTTTTATTTCTATTTTTTAGTTTGTTTTATTAGTTATTTTTAGTCTCATTTCTATTTAAGTTCTTTTATTAGTTATTTAGATTAACTCTTATTCTTTCTTTAGATTAGATAGTAATAGATTTTTATTTGATCTGTTCTTTCTTTTATTTTTATTTGAGAGTTTAAGTTCTTTTAGTGTTTAATCTTAATCTTAATTAGCTTTTAAATCTATTGAAGTTTTTTAATTAATAGTATTTTCCTATTTAGTTTGAATTTACTGGTTATTAGTTGATAGTTATTTTATTAATTGTTAGATTAATTTCTATTTAGGTTTAGTTTTAGATTATTTATTTGATCATTTTTAGTCCTTAGCTTTTATCTTATTTTAAGTTTGTCTTTCAATTAGACTAGGTTATTTTAGTTTAAACTTAATTTCTTAAGTAATTTGTTGTCCTTTTCTTAGTTTAGTTATTTAATTTTCTTTAATTAGTTTATTAATTATTTATTATCTCTCTCTATTTTTTACGTGATTGAATACTTTATCTTTTATCTTATCTTAAATTTATCTCTTCTATTTTTGGTTGTCTTTTGAAGTTAACTTAGAGAATATTTCAACAAGCAAGATACTACTTGAATATATATATATATATATATATATATATATATATATATATATATATATATATATATTCTTGATTAGATAATTTAGTTCATATATTTTTTCTATATATATATATATATATATATTCTTGATTAGATAATTTAGTTCATATATTTTTTCTATCGGATAGAATAGATTACATATTCTTATTTGAAGTAATTCATGAGTTGATAAAATGGATTTTTGATTATTATAATAGAATATATTATAGTTGGTAACTTATTGATTATTTTTCAGAACTTATAAAAAACCTCACACATCTTTAGGATTGTAGTTAAACCTTTAGAACCCCATGATTAGATTGGTACGATTTCACCTTGACCTTCGTGATAGGTGAAAGGGTTGATTCATTGAGGGTATAATTTTTATCATCAATAGACCTACCCCTTGAAGATCAATGTTTTAGATTAATTTGTGATCATTTTTTAATTTAGAAGTAAGTAATGAAACTAGTAATAGGGTGTGTAGAAGAATACCTGATAAAAGTGTATGATATTTAGATGATAGTAAGAACTCCTCTTTAGCTTGGAAAGAATAACTTGCAGATAAAAAAGACACTAAAAAAGGGGTTGTTAGATAGATGGTTGAGTGGAGTGCCTAGCATGAGCTAGATCTAAGAAGCATATGCTTACTAAGAGGTTGTCAATCCATTATTTATAACAATGAAGTTGATATAAATAGAAAGAAAGGAAACTTGAATTTAATAACTAGAGAGTAAATGCATGTAAGATGAGATGAAAGTAAATGACTAAATATAACAAAAATAGATCAATACTCATGCTAAGATAGTTGGAGTCAGTTTCAAAAAATAAAAAAGTCTTTGTGAATAGTCAAGAACATAGAGAATAGGGTTTTATTGGGGTCAAAGATGTGAATATAACTTGCTATTATTTTCTACCACAGTGACCATCGATGGTTGGGTGATTGTCGATAGTTGAGATAACTGTCAGTGGTTGGGATAACCATCGATGATTACCTATGTGATTCTATAAATGGTTAATAAAATGATTATAGATTTGGCTCTTCATTAATGTTGTTTGCTTACTAAAGGGACACTAGATACCTATATGCAAGATAGCTTGGATGTGGATTGCTAGATTTCTCTACCCCTTTCACTTCTAACTTCTCTCCTTTTATAGGATGAAGTTACTAAATGTGTAAGAGGAGTTGCTAAATGGATAGAGGAAAAATTTATAATTATGATGATTTAGAGATGGTGTTAATCACAAAATAGAAGTTATTAAATATTCCATTCTTATCTTGTATAACTAGTAATACTTTTCAAGTAGGCTTAGAGGACCTGACCATCGACAGTCAGGCTAACCATCGATGGTTAGGATGACTACTAGTGGTCGAGGTTCTAGAGGAAAATGGATTAAAAAAGGGTGAATTAAAAAGTTAAGTTATTAAAATAATTAATAAGATAAGTCAACTAGGTGGTCAACTAGCCTCAAAGTTAGTTACGGGTTCAAGGTTCTTTGACATCTAAAATTGTGTAGTTTTCAAGTGTCTACATTTTGCCCTTTTTTGTTATGCAAATTTGAATTAGTAAGATACAAAACAAAAAATAAATGGATTACTGATCATGGTCTGATTGCCTTGAGTATGGGAGGAGGTGTTCCCTTTCAAATCAAGAGGTGATAGGGTAAAAATGAAATTAGGTCAAGGTTTGATAAGCATTATAAGGTGAGTCATGAGGTGGGTGACATAAAATAGGTTGGGCATTTGTAATGCAAACTTACACACAAAATGTGACTAAGTGCGATAATTAAGATTATGCAGAGACTAAAGGTGTCAATATTGATAAAAATAAGGTTAGGATCTAGGGAGACCTATGTCAGGGTAACTAGTCTACATCTTTCATTATAACTCATTAGGTCATTCCTATCAAGTCATCTAGATAGGGTCAACATTGTTCATAGGTATCCAGGGTAGAAAGTGCTCTTTCAAAATAACACAAATGGTTTAGTCATGCATGAGATGGTGTAAAGTGAAAAAGGTCAACATAAGAAGGTTGATTAGTGTGTTCAAAATGATCAAGGCAAGGTCATCATAAAACATGTGAAAGTTTAGGTCAAAATGGCCAATGTTGAGGTGGACATGGTCAAATAGGTCAGTTGAAGAAGGGAAGCTCCAAAAAGTCAAATTTTGGTTGGGTGGAGATTAGGTAATATCCCAAAAGGTTCAATATTGAGTTGGGGTGATCTAAAATCTTGAAAAGGGTAGGATTCTAATTATTAATGATTAAGGTTTTCCCCAAGGTTGATTGTTGATGGTTACCCTGACCATCGACGGTCAAGGGAAACCCTAAAAATTAAAAGATAAAAAGTAAAAGTGTTAAATCATTTACACTATTCATTTGTAGCGATTGCTTTCAAGAGAAGTTTCTTACATTTTGTCTTTTTGTGTTATCCTGTAAAGGTGGAATTGATTAATTGGTTGATTATGTGTGCGGGGTTTACTGAGTGGTGATTTGAATGCGGGTGGATGAGGGCACGATTGAGTGGTAGGATGAGGGCTTTGACCACATCAGTGATCATAGAATGAGGTAGGTATTACTTTAGATTTGATAGATAGTGTAATGTAGTTTAATTTGAAAGAGATAGGGTGTAGGAATGGCTCTAGGTAGGTTTAGGGGAAATGATACCCTAGGTGTAGGGTTTGTGGAATTTAGTTAAATTAATGAGTGAAATTTATAGGTAAAAGGTGTGCTGGGTATGAATTGGGATGTAGAATAGGGAAAAGTAGGTTAATTTAGAAATTAGGGTGTTGAGTGGAGGTTGTGAGGGGTCATGGGTTTGAGGTTTGTACCACTAGTGGTCACACATAGTGACTGTCAATGGTCTAGCCCTAGGGGAAAAAGGCTCCTTAGGGATCATCAACATTTTAATGAACCATCGGTGGTCGAAGGGTTGGGGAAGTAGGTAGAAAAAGGTTGGGAAATTTTTAAGGGAATTTAAGGACAATTGTTGGTTTAAAGGGTAGTTAAGTTTATAAAGGGAATTGTTGGAAAGTTATGTGAAATGGTTTAATAGGATTTTCATACAAAAAGTGTTTGAAAGGTTATAATTTTTAATAATCATTATTTTGTGTTGTTTAAATTTGGATGAATTTGTAAGTTATTAACAAAGTTGTGTAAAGGTTTTAAAACTGGTTGAAGTTGGAAAGTGTGGGGAAGGCATGTGTAGAAGTGGTTAGAGTTGGAAAGGTGTGAAATGGTGAAAACTTGTGAAAGGTTTGTTAAAAAAATTGGTTTAAAGTGAGTTAAAGGTTAGGTAAAGGTTAGGTAGGGTGTATAGAATGTGTAAAGTTGAGTTAGGATTTTAATGTTATTTTAGAGGTGTTGAAAGGTTTTTAGTTAAAGTGTCAGAAAGGTGAAAGTGTCTTAGTAATATTTGTGTGTGGTAAAATTTGAATGAATGTATAGAAAGTGTTTTAAATAGTGTAAAGTTGAAAATTTGTTTTAAGGTGTGTGTAGAAGGGGGGTTGAGAGGTATGTTAAGGGTTGAGAGTTTAAATAAAACATTGAATAATTATGTTAAGTGGGATAAAATGTAAAATGTAGGATTGATAGGATGAGATATTTTATTACAATGGTAGGTGGGTAGAGTCAGCGAAAAAGAAATGTCAAGTATGTAAAATAGTGTGTTAGGGCTGTATGGTTGAATAGTAGTTATGTGAGGTAGGAAAAGTGGTTGATTGATATAGGCAATATGGTTGTGATGGGTTATATTGGAGTAGGTTATATGTAATGGGTTAGATTGAAAGAGGTTGAAAAAGATAAGTGTAGATAGGTAGGGATCTTGACTATGAAAACTAAGTAGGCATGCTAATATTATTGTTTTGTAGGCCCATGATTAGATTCAAATGAGGGACCAAGTCCCTAATATTTTTTCCAAGGTCCAAAATGGCATGATATATGATGAGTGGAGGCACATGGAGGAGGTTAGCCTAGGGGCCATGAGACATTACGAACACCTATCGTGGGATGTGGTAATGATTGTGGCACTCATTGAGAGATGGGATCTGACAATAAAAATATTTGTGTTACTGATAGGGGAGATGATGATTCTCTTAGAGGATATTTAGTGGATTACATAGATACCCTTTTAATGGGATCCAATTTATCACATAGAGAGTGAGGAGTGGGACTACCACATGGACCTGATATATGGAACAGAGTGGGTCCAAGCTAGGTATCATGCTGGTGGTGTATGCTATAGGCCACTATACCAAAGTGATCTTTAGGACTGATATTTATTTACCATGATGATGATGGGGTTGTCTTAATTCATACTACTAGATTTGATCAATGTTTGATTCTTATATTTGGTTTTGGGAGTACTAGTGGAGATGTTATTAGGGAAGACTATGTTTGGTTGGGCCTCCATGTTATTAGTGTAGATATATAAGAAGCTATAGGCCTTTTGAGCTCAAAATAAGTACATGATTAATGTGGGGTTTGTTCTCATTTTTTGGGTGTATGAGCACATATGAGTTTTGAGACCTTTGGGTTTGCCATGGGATGGTTATGCTTTGACAAACTACAAAGTGGGTTTTATGAGATGGAGAGGAGATTATGCACTAATAGGGGTTGGTAGTGGTGCAAGGGACATAGATTGGTTCATAGATACTTTAGAGGGTGTGGTGGATCCATATGTGGACTCATTGAGGTGAGTAGGGTATAACTACCACACAATATCATTGTAGAGCTGGTGCTAGATATATGGGAGGTGTGATGGTGAGATCGAGTTGATCTTATTTGACCAAGCTTTAAGGTAGTTTGGCCTCATGTAGGGGATCATAACATATTATACATGATACAAGAGTGAGGATGATGAGTTCTTTCTCCTAGAGCCATAACCATAGGATGTCATATTGGACCATGAGGAGCTACCAGTGGAAGCCACCATAGATGATGTAAGGGTTACTGATGGTTATGTAGCATGGTACTTGTCCTAATATGTAATGACTAATTTTGGATGGGATGATGAGGGGTAGTATCCCATAGATGTGGATCGCATAAGGTCACTGATATAGGTTCATGGTCTAGATAGATAGGAAACAAAAACACTAGTAGTGACACAATACTAGATTACCAGGCTACATAGATAGGTGGCCACTTTACAGGGGTAGATTACCACTTTAATTGGTGAGTGAGATCAAGTGAGTATATCTCTTGGGTTAGTGAATCAAGAGAGAGATTCTTTGAGATAGAGGGTAGAGGTAGCCATAACAACCATAGGAAGACCACCTAACATAGTTTCATGGACATGGTACATAGCCACCATTGAGGAGCTAAGATATTATGAGGTGATAGTGTTGGTGTAGTTACCATTAGAGATGAGGTACAAAGAGTATAGGGCCAATTTAATAGGTGGTTCATCTATAGCGACTCCAAGATAGTGGGCCTTGATAGTGGGGTAGGCAAGGATATCATGAGGACCACCATGAGATGGTAGTGCAGGTGTAGGTGGTAGTGGTTCTAGTTCCCTAGGGACTTGATATGTTTAGTTTTATTAACATGGATGTATATTGTTTTGATTCTAGCCTACATGTCAATGACATTAGATGTATATCAGTGAGATAGATATGGATACATTATTTCATGTATTTATTTATTGATGTATATGATGATCATTTTGATTATATTGATGACATGTTGACATTTGATTATATTGATAACATGATAATTATGTTATGATGTTTATAGTTATTTATGATGTTTATTGATTATGTATTGATGTATTATGATTATGACATGAGGATTTTTACTCATGAGAGGATATGTAGATTGATTTTTGTTTTTCACATTTTGTTCATGTGACGGATATGATGTATTATGATGATGGATAAGATGGATGGACTTATGATTATGATGTTTTGATAACATTTTTATAAGTGATGAAATGAGCTTAGGTATATATGATTTTATGTATGTGATGATTGATTTGATTATGTTATGAGTGATGTTTCTCATAGATGTATATGTTTTGTTCATTGGATATATATATATATATATATATATATATATATATATATATATATATATATATGAATATATATATATATATGATATATATATATATATATATATATATATATATATATATATATATATATATATATATATATATATATATATGATAAAAGATTGATTTTGAGTTTGGTCATAGAATGATGTTGTTCATGATGTGATTCTGGATATGAGATAGATGAGTTTATGTATGAAATAGGTGAATTTATGTTTTAGATAGACTATTTGGTGTATATATGTTTATAGTATAGATATTACATGGTTATTATTTCATGGTTATATATGATCATAGTGACATGGTTATGATTATTTAATTACTTATGAGGTTATAGGAAATGGTAGATGACATGGTTTAGGTGGTTTGTTGACACAATGTGATTTATGGATAGGATTATGGATATATGGATTATGGTTAGCTCATGAGTTTTGATATTTATAAATGTGTATGATGTGTGTTTTAAGGTTTATGAATGGTAGGATGCTCATGCCCTATTATTTATGAGATGAGAAGTGTATAGATGAGGATATGTGAAATAACCAATCTGTTTTGTCTTGTGTTTTGATAGGTATAGATTGTGGATGATGAGATGAAAGAATTAAAATGTGATTATATGTTTGAATTTGATATGTGGATAGTTTTATGTGATGTTTTGTGTATATATGAGGGATTGTGTGTTTGTTCATGATGATAGATAGGATGGTTTTGATTGTTTATTTTGATGATGTGGTATATGATACGTTTGATGTTTGGGTGCATATATGGGATATGGATCATAATGTTATGAGGAATATGGATTAGTGTTGTTATGAAAATGATGTTTGGAATGTTTGGATATGATATGGATAAATGGAGATTTATTGAGAGCACATAAAGTAGATATTGGTAACAAACTAAATGTTGGAAATAGATAAAATAATCATGAGACACATGTCTTCATGGACTAATAACGATAAGGTAATAAAGGCATGATGTGTTAATTAGTAAAGACCTAAAAAAAGGGCTAAATAAAAACAAGCCTTTTGAACACTTCACATTAGCATGCTTTAAGTGATAAAAGATGGTATATTGATCACATTGAGTCAAGTAAGTTCAGAGTCCCTTGAATTTTAGAGGGTATAAAGGGGAAAATAGGTAATAGGTAATTTGAAATGAAATGGTTGATACAGTAACTTGATGACCTAAGATCCCTAATATGCAATTCCATGTCTTAATATGAATCATAGACTGATCAATACGGGAAGTCTACTGAATATATAAGAAAGAGTCAATTGTGGCTCTTTTGGGATAGCTTGCTTTGATTTTGATATAGGACCATTTTCTATCTTTTGTTGCTTTTGATAAAAGGGGTGAAGCTGATCAACCTGGGAAGCTTAAAATTATTTCTTTGACAAACTCAAGTTATCCATCCTTCAAGGGAGTGGTCTAAATTTAGATTTATTTATTTTTTAGTTGTCCTTCAAGGGAGCAGTCTAACTTTTAAGCAATTTTGTAGTTTTTAGGTAGCCATCCTTTAAGGGAGTCATGTACAATGCTAAAGATATAGACCCAAGTGATAGTTTGGTATCCCAAATTGATTTTTAAAGATAGGTGTAGACATGGACAAGTATATTTAGGCTTAGAGGTCTACTTTTATGGGGGTAAGACTTTTAGCACAAAGTTTAATGATGGATGAGAAAAAGTGGTTTGAAGGATAACTGATCATGGAATTCTATCTGAATAGAGATGAAAAGTATCCATGAAAATCATACCATGGGTAGAGTCATTATATCCATGCTTAGGATTAGGATATAACTATGACATATAATCACATGGTTCTATGTTGTAATCAAATGTCCTTAAGAGGAATAGGGTGAAGGTTTAAGAAGAGTGAAAATTTTGTAAACCAAGGGATGAGCTTAAGTTAGACAAAAAGGTTAGTTTGATCCTTATTTTAAAAATAGAAAGGAAATAGATGCAAAGCATTCAAAGGCTTAGGTTTTGGCTTACCTTCGAGAGAAGATAGATGATAAGCTCCTAATCCATACTTATGGGTTATGATGTAGGGTCCAAGCTAATTGAAAGAAAACTTACCTCTTTTGATTTTCACCATATTAGTTACATGCTAATTTTATTTAAGGATGAGGTATTTGATATTGAATTCTCACTCTTTTAGGTGTTTATTATAAGTGCACTATATTCACTCATGATAGACATGAAGATGATTAAGTGATGTATGGTGATGTTCATGTAGGAGTTCAAGATGTGATAGATATTATTGACACTAATCACTCTTGGAAAATATCTCATGTAAAGATATACAAAGAGAAGGAATTTGGACTTTGAGAGGCAAGAATTCCTCTACCATAAATATTAGAGAGAAATGGATAGAACCTTTAGAGGTTTGAATTCTAGTGCAATAGACCCATAAAGTGAAGGGAATGCGTAAGTGCCAATACTGACATGAAGCACTTAATATTTTGGTTAACATTTTTTTGAGGATTTTGTTAAAAGCTTCTGCCTATCCATTTATTTGTGGATGATAGGGTGAGTAAAATATTAAATTGATGCCAAAATCATTATAAAGAGCTTAGAATTTCTTGTTTTTAAAGGATTTTCCATTGTCAGTGATGATCTTATGAGGAACATTGAAGTGGTAGATGATATGGTGACTGATAAAATTGATAATATTTTTGGCATTTAACAAGATAAGAGGGATGGATTCCACCCACTTGGTGAAATATTTGATGGTGATAATGATAGATTAGTGTTGTTATGAATAATGAGAATTGATTTCTCTAATAAGATTGAGACCCTATTATGAGAAGGGCCACTGGTTTTTGGATACTCGAAGGCCATGGGCTAGTGCATGATGCAAGTTAGCATGTTGTTGACATTTGAGACTTATTTACATAATCACAACAATCCTAATTAGGGGAGGTATAATAGTAGCCAAGGTGAAGGATATGTTTAGTGATGGTTAGGCCACTAAAATGTTCCCCATAGATTTTGTCATGTGTTTCCTTGATAGTGTAGGAGGCTTCATGAATACGTAGACAATGGAGAAGGAGGTTGTCAAAGCCACATTTATAAAGGATGCCCCCTAGTATAGTGTAATGAGAGGTACTCTGAACAAAAACTCTTTGGGCATTCTTTGAAAGGTTGGGAGGAACAATGCCAAGGTTAAGGTAGTTAAAAGTTTGGTCATACCAAATGTTGAAAGGAGATGCTTCCACACTAAAAATGGTAGGAAGGTTAGAATTGATATATAAAGGTGTGACAAAATGATGAATGGTGACAAATATTTTATATTTGGCTAGTTAAGATGAGATTTGGGAAGCAAGGGAAGCCATTGTATCTATGAACTTGTTGGTAGATCAAGGAACTGACTGAATAAGATAATGATCAAATGATTCTAAGAGTATATCTATGAGTTGTTTGTAATTTAATAGGACATCATTTTTACATTGATAAGATTTGTTGACCTAATTGATCAGAAGTTGAGAATCGCCAAAGATACTGATTATTTTAACTCCTAAAACTACAGCGGTTTGGAGACCTATGACCAGGGCTTCATACTCAGCCACATTGTTGGTACATTCAAAGTCAAGTTTAAAGGAAAGGGGAAGAAGTTCAATATTAAGGGGAATGAAAATAAATTTGGCACCCCCACCATGTTGATATTTGGAACCATAAAAAAACATGGTCATTTGGTAGGTGGGTTATTCCAAAGAAAGAGTTACAATGTACTTGTTGGGAAATACAAGAGGAAGTGGTTGATTGTCTAGTAGAGGAGCTTTAGCCAATTGATCAGTGATGACTTGTCCTTTAATATATTTTTGATAAAGGAAGTCAAAATGAAACTTAGTTAAGAGCATGAGCCACTTAGCCATATGTTGGTTTTGGTATGGTTTAGAGTTCATGTATTTGAGTGGGTTGGTGTTAGTGATAACATAGGTTTTGTGATTAGGAAGGTTGTGATGGAGTTCAGAAGGCAAGGAAAAGTTTTTTAGGATGGGTATACCAAGTCTTGTATTATATGAGGGTGTGACTAATGTAGTATACAGCTTAATTTTTGTTCTATTCATCACAGTGAGCAAGCATTGCCCCTAAAGAATGGTCTGTGCTAAAGATATAAAGGTAGAAGGGTTGGTCCTATTTAGGAAGACTTAGAATGGGTGGAGAAATAAGGTACTCCTTGATTGAATAAAAGGCTTGTTGATAGTCCTTGGTCCACTTTAAAGATGTGTCTTTCTTTAGGATATGGTGAAATGGTTGACATCTATCTGATAACTGAGAGATGAAGTGATGGATGGATTGATGCTTCCCCTGCATGCTACAAAATTGATTAAGGTTAGTAGGAGGAGGCATCTCTAAGATTGCTTTGATTTTTTCAAGGTTTATTTTGATTCCTTGAAGAGAGATGATAAAGCCAAGAAGCTTTCTAGATAAGAACCTAAAAATGCATTTCTTGGGATTGAGCCTAACATGATAATGGATTAGTTGGTCAAAGATGATTATGAGAATGACTAGGTGATCCTTGTGGTGTTTGGATTTTTCAAGGAGATTATCCACATAATCCTCTACAATTTTATGGATGAGGTCATAATATATGTAGGTCATGACATGTTGATAGGTTGTTCTAGTGTTATTCAAACCAAAAGGCATGACTCACTAATAGAAGTTTCCACATGGGGTGATAAAAGAAGTTTTATGTTGGTATTTGAGGGCAATCAAGATCTGATTATATCTTGAGAAACCAACTATGAGGGATAACATCTCGTGGCCAGCTGTAAGATCAATAAGTTGGTTGATGTTTGGCATAAGAAAGTCATCCTTTGGGCAAGTGAGTTTGAGGTCATGAAAGTATATGTAGAGGTGAAGTCCCCCTGTGGGTTTAGTAATAGGAATGATGTTAGAAACCCATTATGGATAGTCAATGGACTCAACGAATTCAATGGATAAGAGATGCTAAAGTTATTTGACTAGAAGGGTAATGCAAGGATGTATCTTGTGAAGTTTTTGATGAATTAGCTAAACTCATGATATGTGACAATGTTATGGAGAGAAATAAAAGGATCAATTTTGGGCATATCCTAATAGGACCAATAAAATGATATGCTATGATCTCAAAGAAATAAGGGTAATTTTGTTGTTTTATGGAATTTAAGGATTGGTCAATTTTGATGATACATGGTATATCTTGAGTATCCAAGTTGACATCGATAGTAGATTCATTCAGCATGGTTTGGTTCTCAAGAGGAATAGATTTATGGATAAAAGAATCCCCCACATCAAGGTAGGTGAGAATAGAATCATCATCTTGATGTTGGATGGTGTTGATGGTACAAGTATCTCACTCTATCATTTCAGGATGGATGAGAGGAAGTCTTTTAGTTTGGCCACCCTTTTGATAGGTTAGGGGGCCCAAACTAATAGTATTGATAAAAAAAAGTTAGATGGCATGAGATTAGAGTCTTTAGATTTTGAGGGAGATGGGGTTGGTGAAGATGAAGCATCGTCATCGATGGTGGTGATGGGTTTTGGTGAGGTGAGTTCTTCTGGTGGTATGAACCCAAGGCCAAATAACTCATGAGGTTTTTGAGTTTTGATTATGGGTAACTCATGAGGTCCCTATTCAAAAAAGCCAAGACTAAACCCCTTCTAAGCACACCTATAAAGGTAAGCTTTGGAAAAGGTTGTTTTGTTAAGATAATAAAAGTCAGAGGTGAATAGTCAGATAGATGAGGTAGTGGTAGAGTAAGAAGTGGCTGATCAAGTCCCCCATAGATGAAATTTGTTTGATTATTAGGGAGCCCAAAAGGGATGATGGTTTCGATGTTGGGATTGTAGGAAGGGTCATGTTTAAGGTTCCCATACTCTTGAAAATTAGGGAAAGCATCTAAGGCTAAAAGGTGATATTCCCCAAAGGAGAGATGTTGAAACATGGATTTCAAGGGATCCTCTATGAGGATCTAGGAAGAAGGGATAGATGAACTAGTTGAAGCCTCATCAATGGTATGGGCAAGAATGTTGTTAGTTTTGGTTGATGGTGAGGTAGTGTTGTTAGTAGTTTATTTTGATGTGGATGAAGGAGTAATAAGAACATCATTAGTTCAATATGTCATATTTCAAGAGGAAAAAAGACTAGGGTCAGTTTTGATCGTAACAACTTGACCTTCATGTTCAAATTTGACATATTGATGCAAGGTGGAAGGGACACAACTCATAGCATGGATCCAAGGGCATGCGAGTAACACATTGTATTGGAAGTCATCCCCTATGATGTAAAATAAATTAGGGATGGTACAATATCCCTAGTGAATACGGAGGATAACTATCCCCAAAGTAGTGGCCATGATATCATTGAAGGAGCGAAGGATCGTTATGCTTTTTGACATGATATCTTAGGCAATTATAATTGGTCATAAGCATGGGAAGAGATAATGTTGATACTAGATCCTCCATCAATCATAACCCTTTTGATGCGAGTGTGATTAATGTATATGGTGATAAAGAGGGGAGGATTGGAATCCTCTAGATGAGTGGGAGGTATTATAGAATCCTAAAAGGTAACAAAGGCAAAAATTTGGAGGGATCCAACAAAAGGGGAAAGAGGTTGAGGGTCATCTAGTTGAACCTATATAGATTGTATAACCTCTATCAAATCTTGGTAGTGCTATGGTGAGGTGTTGGTTAGTTCATAAAGGCTCATCTTCACTAGTGTTTGGTCAAGTTGTTTCAACATGATACACTGGATGGATTCTAAAGGAGAGGGTCTTAAAATGGACACTTTGGGTTTTGGTGGTTTCATAGATGAAGGTGTAGGTATATACATTTGTTTGAAGGGCTAAGTGGTTGAAGGGTATGTCCATGAGATGGACACTTTGGCATTTCCCTTATCTTTTTGTTATGCTCCAGATTGGGTAACCATATGAATAGTGTGGATGGGGGGATTGGCTAGGTTTGATGGTTGTTTCAGTTCCTCCTCCTCATTTTTGGGTGAGAGTGGGATAGTAGATAAATATTGGATAGGTTGAGTTGATGGGGGTAAAAGAGGTTCATCTAATAATAGATCATCCTCATCATATAGGCTATAAACAAGTGTTTAGAGAGCTTTGCAGTTCTTCATGTCATACCTCAGTGCCCTATGATATGCACATATCAAGTTATCATTGAACCAAGAGGGTTTGGTATTTGAGGGGTAGAATGGCTTGATAGGTGGTAAGATAATGGATGAAGTTTCCAAAAACCTTTGTAGGATGGTTGAATGAGATTCATTAAAAGGTGTTGGAGGTGATGGGTTTATAGTTTTAGAGATGGGAGCCTTCTTAGATATAGTTTTCACCTTAGAAGTTATAGGTGGTGGAAGGGTTTTAGTTTGTAGTTGGGATTGATTAGTTATGGTTGGCTTCAGGGTAAATGATTTGAGAGTGGAATATTTGGATGATGAGGGGTTGGATATAGGTGGGAAGGTAGAGGTGGATAGATTAGTTAAGAATGAAGGAGAACAAGATGGTTTGGTGGGTGTAGGCATAGGTAGAGGAAAGGGGGATGGTTTAATAGAGGAAGAATAGGTAATTGGGATGGTAGAAGGATGGGGCCCTAAGATAGAAGGAGGTGGTATGGGTCTATTTTGAGGTTGAGGTTTGGGAAACTCTACCTTCTTGATTGGTTTGGTTTGGGGGTTTCTTTGGTGGACTAGATGGCATTAAATCAAAATTTAGGGGGGGTTAATTTGATTAGGTGTGGGAAGTATTCCTAGATTCTTGATAGGTTTGGTAAGAGAGGCATAAGGTGATTTGATGATGTTAGATGGAGGTAGTTGGGATAGTTGACCTTTGGTTTTAGAGAAAGAGGTGTTTGATGGAGATGTAATAATGGGTTTAAGGGTGGATTCAAATGAGGTTGAGGATTTTGATTTGTTTTGGTATGGGAGACCAAGATGATGTCTCTATAAAAGTTGGGTTGAGAAGTGAACTCTAAAATTTGGACTAGTCTAGAAAATTGTTTGTAGATGGGCTTTTTTTCTTGGTCATTGGTTTCAAAAATTAAGCCCATAGGTGGAGAAGAGGGAATGGTTCATCTATCCTTGCTCTTGATGTGAGGTTCCAAAATTGGTGGTTGGGTGAATGAGGTAACTGTCTCTTGTGGGAGGGTTTCCAAAGAGGGAATGGATGGTTTTAAGATGGGGGAGGTAAATGTAGTGTCCTCTAGTGAAGGAATAGACATGGTTTATTCCTTTGTTTGGGTGTCTACAAGAGTGGAGGGTAGTTCTACTACTTCAATGGGTGGAGTGGAAGAGGAAGAGTGGGGGCAATATGTTTGGCACAACCCTAAGAGAAGAGATCAATCAACTCAGGTTGGGGTAAGGAGAAAGAAAGTAGGTTGATAAGACCTCTCCATTTGGGTACAAAATTGGCAGTTGTTTCATCATCAAATTGCCTAATAGAATAGAGGTCAGTAATAGAAACCTTTTTAGATATATTTACTGAGAAATGCTCTAAAAAGATTTGGTCAAGTTGGGAGAAGGAAAATATGGATTACTTGGTGAGAGCACTATACCAATCAAGGGATAGTCCTGATAAAGACATGGGGAGTCATGAAGGAGGAGAACATTGTCATATGTGATCAAATAACAAGAATAATGAAATGCTCTTAAATGTTGTTGGGGGCCCTCCTTGCCTTGAAACATGGCAAACTTGGGTAGATCCCATTAAGGAGAATAAGAATGGATAGGAATGGATGGATGGATGGGTTCATTATAGATTTGATCATGGGATAAAAGGTTATGAGACATGGAGATAAATTATTCTAGGTTTGTCATTTTATGCATTAAGATCTTGACCAAATATGGTTGAGGTTGGGATGCTACATAATTAGGTGGTAAGTTTTGTTGAGGTTGGGTGGAAGTAATGTATGGATAAGTGGTAGAAGATGCTAAAGAAGCTACATATTGATAAGTGGTCATAAGAGGTTGGGATAGTGCCCCATAAAGGTTGATTGACATAAATGGTTGGGTGGAAGGTGTTATGTATCCTTGTGGGTTAGAAACATATGGATAGGATGTCATGGGTACTTGTTGGGGTGCTAATATAGGTTGGTTAGAGGTAGGTTTGGGTTGGTGGATGGTGGTATAGACATAGATTAGGTTGGGGGTATGAAAGTGCTAGGTGGTTGTTGGTGGGTAGTGACTCTAGTGCTAATAGGTGGAAGTGTTTGAGGTATGAAAAGTACCAAACTCTAAAGTGGAGTAAAAATTGGTGGGTTGGTTAAACTAAGGGTAATGGTAGAAATAACAGGTAGAAGATACCCCCATGGTAGAATGAGTATACCCCCATGGTAGAATGAGTATAGGTAATAAGAGGTAAAGTTGATCCAATGTTGAAGGTATTGGTTGGGGTAGTAGGTATTTGGGTATTAGTTGGGATGTTGGATGGATTTTAGGGAGTGGTAGTAGGTGGGATATTCAAAGAAGAAGAGGCTTGGGTGAGCATAGGTTGGGTTGAGGTGGAATCCATTAGAAGATGGGAAGGCATACCATATGGAATATCTGTAGAAGGAATCAAAGTGAAAGGGGTATGGTTAGATAAGGTGTTTAGGTAATTCTGAAGAGCGATAAGGTTATTATTGAGGAAGGTGAAAAAATATAGATCACCCTCAGTAATGATCAAAAAATTGATAGGAAGGGGAGAAAAATGAGGTGAACCATAAACATCAAAGGTAAACTCCATAGATGAATAAGAAGAGGGTGGTTTTTGGTTTTTTTGATTCCTCAACTACTATTTAGTAAAGATCATGAGAGGAAATAGGAGATAAAATGATGAAACTCACACCTCAAACAAAGAGCAAGCAAAAGAAAAGAAATCACGGAAATCAAACATACACTAAAATACATTTAACAACCTAGGGTTATTTTTAAATTACTTTTGGCTTATGCCTTAAAGAGTGTGAAGAGGAAAATTGGTTTGTAGATCAGGCACTAAAGAGGAAATCTAAGGTTGGTTTCAAGTTATATTTAGGTGATCAAGATAAATCTATATTGATATTCAATACGTGGCTTGGTATTGGGGCCTACCCCTTTAATTCACACACTGAAACAATAAGGGTGTTGGGTGCTTAGCCAAAATATACTAAATTTTAGAATTTATCCTCAACTAGAGAGCTGAGTTGGTTCTCCCCTTGGTAATGAAAAACTATGTTCTCTCTAAGTGGGATTATTGGGAAAGGGTAAGGTTTACCGTTAGGTGATGAAATCCTAGTCAGGCCTTGTCTCAGGTTTGTTTGATGTGTTAATTGATTATGTGGTTTGGAAAAAGTGTGTGATAACAATTGAAAACTATGATTATTTACTTTGCCTTTAAGTTACTAGATGAACTAAAACAAGCAAGTAATCAATGTATGTAAAAGATTTATTTTAAGCCCAAAAGAAATTTTATATTTCATTTGATGAGCATAAAATGAAGGAATAAAAAGGGATGCTAGGTCCTATTCGGTGTGCCAAAATGTTTTAGATTAATTTGCAGTCATTTATTAATTTGGAAGCAAGTAATGAAATTAGTGATAGGTTGTGTATAAAAATACTTGGTAAAAGTGTGCGCATGATCCAGACAATGGTGAGAACTCCTCTTTAGATTGGAATGAATAACTTGTAGATAAGAAAGAAACTATAAAATGGGTTATTAGATGGATGATTGAGTGGACTACCTAGTGTGAACTAGATCCCAGAAGTGTATGCTTGCT
The DNA here is from genome assembly GCA_037957365.1 of Torreya grandis. Taxonomy (NCBI): domain Eukaryota; kingdom Viridiplantae; phylum Streptophyta; class Pinopsida; order Cupressales; family Taxaceae; genus Torreya; species Torreya grandis. Next base: position 2,295,872 of record JARHVA010002748.1, read on the forward strand.
AGGAGGCTATCAATCCACTATTTATAATAATTAAGTTGATATAAATGGAAATAATGGAAACTTTAATTAAATAATTGGAGAGTAAATGCATGTAAGATGAGTTGAAATTAAATTTCTTGTTAAAAAAATGACTAAATATAGAAAAAGTAGGTCAATAATCATGCTAAGATAGTTAGGGCCAGGATCAAAAAATCAAAAAAGTCTCTATGAATAGGAAAGAACACAAATAATAGGTTTTTATTAGCATCAAAGGGGTGATAATAACTTGATATTATTTTTTACCATAGTGACTATTGATGATTGGGTAAACCATCATCATTTGGGCTAATCATTGGTGGTTAATCTAAAAATCAATGGTTACCTATGTGATTCTAAAAATGGTTAGCAAAAGGATTGTAGATTGGGAAAATAGAGGTCTCTTATGGAACTAGGGTATATAAAATAAGATGTTGATGAGTTTGATAGGGTAGGGAGGTTAGAAATGAAACAAATCAAAGAAAACAAGCATGAGGTACCTGTAACTTGATGGTGGAAGGTTGAAGCAATTTGGCTAGAGTGATAATACTTTGATCTTCAAAAGTGATTACAATAGAGGTTTGAGTATGTGTTGATGTTACTTGCTTACTGAAGGGATGTTGGATACCTGTATACAAGATAGCTTGGATGTAGATTACTAGATCTCTACATCCCTTTCACTTCCCATTTCTCTCTTTTTATAAGATGAAGTTACTAAATGTGTAGGAGGAAATTGTTAAATGGATAGAGGAAAAAGTTGCTAATTATGACGATTTAAAGTTGGTTTGCTTTGAAAAATGGAAGTTGCTAAATGTGTCATACTTATCTCATATAATTGGTAATGCTTTTAAAGTAGGCTTGGAGGACATAACTATCAACGATCAGGCTAACCATCAATGATCAAGGTTTTATAGGAAAATGGGTAAAAAATAGGTGAATTAAAAAATTAAGTTAGTAAAATAATAAATGGGCTAAGTTAATTAGGTGGTCAACCAACCTTAGAGTTAGGCAGGGGTTTAAGGTGCTTTAATATCTAAAACTATGTAGTTTTCAAGTGTCTTCATGAGATCATATAATCCATAAGTTTTCTCTATCAGATAAAATAGATTATAGATTCTTATTTGAACTAATTCATGAGTTGATAAAGTGGATTTTTTATTATTATAATGGAATATGATATAGTTGGTAACTTATTTATTATTTCCCAAAAATTATAAAAAACCTCCTCACATCTTTAGGATTGTTGTTTAACCTTTAGAACCCCATGATTAGATTGGTATGATTCCACCTTGACCTTCACGATAGGTGAAAGGGTTGATTCATTAACAGTACAATTTCCATCATCAACAAACCTGTCCCTTAAAGATCAATTAGATCACACTTTAAGCTTGATTAAAGTGTTTTAAAAGATATACAAAAGTCATATGATCTCCACTTAAGGTCTTGTATAAACTCAAAAATGTCCCCTCATCTAGTTTGTCGATCTTGCATCACCCTGGACCAATTCTTGACCTTAGACTATTCATCTAGCTATTTCAATTTTAAAACACCCTTTACACTTATTAAATCTCATACGCACCCTTTGTCAAATGTTTTATAAACATCATTCTTAGACCCATTTTTTAACCCTTTTACACTTACGGGTTGATCATTGATGGTCAACCTAACCATCGATGGTTAGGTATCTAAACCTGTAACACAAAAAAAATATCTAGCTATAGGTTAGACTTGTATGGAAAAAATAGAAACTTTCCCATGCACACCTTACACATTTATTTCTCTTCAAATTGGAATCTTTATCCTCACCCAACTTAGTAACTTTCTCTCTCCTTAGCAATTTTGTGTTATAAATGCAAGGCTCTTGGAGGAGATGAGGTTCCAAAAATTTGCATCTAGGCTCCCTTGTTTTCTTTGTGCAGGTATCCAAGACCTCGAAACTCTATCCTTGTGACTTTTAAAGGGCAAAGTATTATTATGTTGCCCAATTTCCTTCATATTTCAACTATCACCTATTTGGCATTATACAAGTATTCTCGTGTTATTTTTAGCATTTTATTTCTATATTGAAGTTTCATATTTGGATCAGACCATCTACATAGTACCCCTCATCCCAATAATCCACACTCTACCTTCTACTCATCAGTCACCTCCCACCAATCCCACTTTAAATATTCTACCACACTCTTATAGGTAACCATAGCCAATTATTACAATCATTGATGGTTATAACACTCATCATCGATCACCTAACCATCGACGATTAGGACAACAATCGCCAGTCACCCTGACCACTAATGGTCACTATCAGGGAAAATAATTAACTATTATTTCATCCCCTTTCACACCCAATTAGACCCTATTTTTATTTCTGGCCTATCTGTAGACTCTGTTCAGATCCTCTAAACCTGACATTGATCCACTTTTGCATGGTATTGACCTGTTATGCTACTTTTTATTAAACAAGTACTTTTATTTCTTTCTAGCATAAGCATTTTATTTCTTTTCAATTTGGATGCAAACATATTTTATTTATTTTATAAAATATTTTTATCATTAATAGAGTGGATTGACAGCCATCCAAAGGAGCTTTCACTTCTTATATCTAGCATTGCTAGGCAGTTCACCCTTTATGCTCATCTAACCAATAATTTGTTTTAGTGCAATCTTATTACAAGTAGTCCTTCCTTACCAAAAGGGAGTTCTCACTTCATCTAGTCATCAATGATCACAATATTTTCCATGTACACACCCCTCATTTGTTGTTTTTATACCTTTCATTAAAAGTAAAAATAGAAAAATAAATAGTAGGAAACATTCTGGCATGCCTGGTGCCACCCCTTATAGGTTTTTAGTTCTCTTTAGGCATATAGTTACATTAGTGAAAATTCATGCTCTTACATTTTTGTTATTTCTAAATTTTGAAAGATAGAAATTCTATCTCTTCTCCTTCCTAAAAATCTAAAAGAAAAATTTTTCATCTTAGGGATAGGTTGCATTTTTCATTTTGCATCAGCTGCATTTTTAGCTATTTCTTGTTTACATACAAAGACATCAAATTTTTTCTTTTGGGTTGAAATTGAGTGCATCAATCATTTTTCCTACTTAATGAATAGCTCACCTATATTAGTTAAATGCATTATGAATTAATCATAGCACACATATGTGACACTACCAAACCACTTGCATAAAATAAACATCAAAACTTACTTGAGACAAGGCCCATTGGGATTTCATCACCCTTTGGATCACCTTACCCTACCTGATGATCCCACTTGGATTTCATCACCAAGGGGAGGACCCACTCTATTCTCTAATAGAGTATAAACTCTAGACAAATGATATATATTGGCTAACCAACCCAGCTCAACTTTAGGTTCATGAAGTGTAGGGAGCAAACCCCCAGTACCAGGCCATGTACCCAGTCTAGTGTAGATTATTTGAACACTAAAAATTAACCCAAAACCATCTTTAGATGGATCTTCTACTACCAAAATTACAAGACAATTTACCCTTTCACACTCTTTAAGTCATAAGCCAAAAGTAATTTAAAACAAATCCTAGGATTAATTATGCCTTTAGTGTGTGATTTACTTACTTTGAGATTTTCTTTGTTTGCTCATTATTCAAGGTGAGAGGTTCATTATCCATTTCCAATTTCTCATATGGTATTAACTAGATAAGTGAGAAATGAAAACAACCAACCACCATCTTCTTCTTCATCTTCATCCATGGATTACACCTCGGATATTGATAGATCACCCCATGCTTCACCACATCATTCTCCCCCACCTATGACACCTCCCATGATTCTTGAAGGTGATTCAAAATTTTCCACCTTTATAGAAAACAACCTAGTTACTTTGAAACACTATATTAATACCTTAGCCTACCATACTTTGATGGCTTTGGTTCCTCCCATAGATTCACCTTATGGTATGCCACACCACCTCATGGTTGGTACTACATCATCTCAATATTATATTAGCCAAGCTTCATCTTCTACCATTAGTTCATCTACCACCACCACCCAGACACCTATTACCCCAACCAATACCTCTAATGTTGGCTCAACTTTACCCCTTATCAATTCTACACCTTTTGTCAGCACGGTGTCTTCCACACCCACTCCTACCATTCCTAAAAACTCAAATAATGTACCAACCTCTACCCCATTTCAAAATATGGCACTCTCCATACCCCAAACACTTCCCCCTATTATCACTAGGGTAACTACCCATCCGTAATCTATAAACACTTTAGTATTACCAACCCAAGCTATACCCCCATCAACCAACCAAAATGTGACTCTAAACCAACCATTTTTAGTTCCCCTACAATCCCTCGTATCACCTTATCAATATATTCCCAACCCATTGGGATGTATTTCACCTTCCACCCAAACTTAATGCCTATCAGTCTTGCTAGGGCATTATCCCAATCTCAAGTCACCACATACCAATATGTACCCACCTCTGTACCTCCTATTGCATACCAATTCATAGCTGCAACTCAGCCTTAACAAAACTAACCACTGAATTATGTGATTTCCCAACCCCAACCTAACTTAATAAGGATTCTCATGGATAAGATGACCCAACTTGAGTCATCTATCTCTGGGTCCCATAACCTTTTATCCTATGACAAAATATATAGCAAACCTATCAACCATTTTGTCTTGATTCATGCTTATCCTCCTTAATGGGAGATCCCAAATTCTATAAATTTTATGGTAAGGAGGATCTTCAACAACATTTGAGGGCGTTTCACCATTCTTTTTACTTGATCACATATTATGATGCCCTCCTTCTCCAAACCTTTCCTATGTATTTATCATGGCCTACCTTGGATTGGTATGGTGCCCTTCCTAACCATTTTATCTTTTAATTATTGGAGCTAACCCAAATTTTCTTAGAATTTTTTTCTAGTAATATATCCAAGAAGGTCTCTATAACTGACCTTTATTCCATTAGGTAGTTTGATGATGAATCAATTATCGACGTTGTTGCATAATGGTGAGGTCTCATTAATCAACTATCCTTTACACTATCCGAAATGGAACTCATTGAGATTTTCTCTAGGGGTTGCTCAAAACACATTGTTCCCACCCTTTAGGTATAAACATTTAAAACCTTTGATGAAGCATTTACAATGACATGCAAACTTAAGAACCAAGCCATAGATGAGGGTAAATTGAAATTGCAAAATAATAATTCTATCTTCAAACCCAATGAGCCCTCTTCCACCAAGACAACCAACCAATCCAATTCTAAAGCCAAAGTTTTTGCCAACTCAGTGGTGCTAAAAACTACCCCACCTCCATCCATTAATCAACCCCATCAAACCACTCATTTTAATCTCACTTATCCACCAAACTAAAACCAAAACTGCACTGCCCCTAAACAATTCACACCTATAGGAGAATCTTATGCCTCTGTACTGGATAAACTACTGAAATCTAACCTTATTCAATTTCCACCAATCAAGCCACTCCAACAATTTGACCCCTCTTGCCCCATGCCTAGGTGGTATAATGAAAATGACCATTGTGCTTTTCATTGGGTCATTGGACATGATATAAATTAGTGTAACACTTTTAAAAGTGTTGTCCAAAATTTGATTGATAATAGTGAATTGTCATTTGACAACCTTAAGACACCTCTCAACCATTCTCTTCATATTTTTTGCAAACCTTTTCCTAACCATCCTCCACCTACCTAATGCCATGACAATCAATTTGAGCCCTCTTCATCTCATGAGGCACACACAATTAACATCATCATAAATGAGCCCATGGGGGATGAGCCTCACATTTTTATTGCTCCTTCACCAACCTCACCTATGGAAGAATAAAATTCACCTCTTATAAAGGGATCTATAGCCCTTGCATCTCCACTTGATCAAACCATGTCCATGCCTACTTCTCCTTTCATAGAATTAGTTGTTACTTTAACCACCTCTTGTTTTACCCCATCAAATAAAAAAATGGAACTCCCTTCTTCTCCTTTGAACACCCTAACAGAGGAAGGAACCAGGACCACACCTACACACCCGACCAAACACCATCTCCTCCCTTAATCAACCCACAAGCAACCATCATTTTGGAACCTTAGAACTCAATTAGAGATGAAGGAGCCATTCCTTTTTCTTCACCCAAGGGCCTAACATTTAAAATGATTGATCAAGGATCCAAACCCATTTACAAGCCCTTTTCTTGGTTACCACAAAGTCTAGAATTTACCTCACAACCTAACCTAGATAGAGCCACCTTTTGGGGCTCCTACACCAGAAAAGAACTGAATCATTGATCTCATTGGAATCCACTCTCTAACCTATTATCACCCCATCATCAAACATTTCTTTCTCCTAAGACATGAGAGAACCATATCACCCACCTCCACCTAAATCATCTCATAATCTTCTTGCTAAACTAGTAAAAAATCTAGGTATCCTTCTCACACCTAACATTATCCATCCACCCATCAAATTGGACCTAACCCCCTCTAGTTTGCCTAACAAACCACCAACCAATATCTACTGAAGGGTATAGTTACCTAAACCTCATCCTTGAACTCAACATATACCACCTCTTTCTCATTTGCCATCTATTTTGGGACCCCACCCTTCTACCATCCCAGTCACTTATTCTATTTTACTTAAACCAATGCCCTTTTCTATGCCTACTCTTCCATCACCCAGGACATTGACTTATTTTTCATTCTTAGATAGTTTAACCCCCTCCACGTTTCCACCTATTATCAACCCCCCATCCTCTATTTCAAAACCATCCACTAGTAACTTGATCATAGCTAAGCCAATCTATCCCAAACCATCTACCAAAGTTGTCCAACCACCTACCCTCTCTAAGGTTAAGACCACATCTAAGAAGGTTCCCATTTCTTCAACAAGCATTGTAACACCCTCAACACCTCTGAAGGAATATTACTCCATTATTTTATAGAGGTTGTTGCAAACATCCACTATTAAACTTCCACCTATTAATCCATTCAACCCCTCTAATACCAAACCCTCTTGGATTGATGATACTTAGATCTATGCATACCATAGGATGTCAAGACATGACATAGAGAATTATAAAGTTCTCCAAGCTCTTGTTCACCACTTATATGATGATGATGATTTGTTATCTGATGAACCACTTTCACCTACCTTACCAACCCAACCAATAACTCAACTAATCCAACTACCATCCCAACTAACACCTGCTTCCCCACTTTCATCTAAAAGTGGGTGGGGGAGGAACCAAATCCATCACCTATTCCAATTGAGCTCATTGTCCATACCATTCACATGATTACTTGATTTTAGGCTCAACAAATGGGTAATGCATCCTTTCCATGGATATATCCTTCAGAATCTCAACCTTCTAACTAATCCCCAACACCAATGCCTTCACCTATACCATCACCAAGGCCCAAAGTGTCCATCCTTGGTGCCCCTCTATTTAGCCCTTCTGAATCCATTCAATGAGATGTGTGAAGTAACTCCACTAAATGATAGTCAAGATGAGTCTTTATGAGTTAATCAACATGTCACCTCATCACCATCAGGCACTAATAGAGGCTCTACAATCCATAGAGGTTCAACTAGATGACCCTCAACCTCTTGCATCCTTTATTAGAGCCCTTTGACATATAGTCATTGTTACCTTCCAATATTTTGAGATAACTCTAACACACTCTAAGGAATTTGATCCTCCTCTCTTTGTCACTGCATACATTAATCACACCCATGTCAAAAGGGTGATGATTGATGGAGAAACTAACATCAGCATAATCTCCTCCCATGCTTTCAAACAACTACATTTAATGAAGAACATCATGGCCAAAAGCACAATAGTTCTTTGCTCTTTCAACAACATAATAGACACTACTTTAGGGATCATTATCCTTTAAATATACTTGGGGCCTCACACTATTCTTGAGCTATTTTATGTTGTAGAGGGTGAGTTTCAATATAACATTCTACTTGGATGCCCTTGGATCTTAGCTATGAGTTGTATCCCCTCTACTTTACACCATTGTGTCAAATTCAAACATGAAGGATGTGTTCTAACCATCAAGGCTAATCCCAGTCCTTTTACATCTTGCAACATGACCTATCAACCCAATGATGAACTCTTTCCACATTCATCTCCTACACAGTTAACCAACCCCATTACCATAACTATACCACCAACCATGACCCATGATGATTTTATTATAAATAATGATGAAGCCTCAACCAATGTATCTATCTCCTCTTCCCAAATTCCCATTGAGGACTCCTTGGCACAAAATTTCCAATGTCTTTGCCTTGGGGAATATCAACTTTTAGCTTTAGATACTCTTCCCACTCCACATGAATATGGTATCCTTCAAAATGACCCTTCATATGACCCTAACATAGGAACCATAATCCCCTTTAGACTTCCCAATAATCAAACATATTTTGTATATGGGGGACTTGATCAACCACTCCTTGCTCCTATCACCACTCCATATATTTAACCTTTCAATTATAAATGTTCCTATCTAAGCAATCCATCATTTGATAAAACCTATCTTCATCATTGTGCTTGAAAGTGATTTGGTATGGGCCTTTACGATCAAGGACCTCATGAATCTCCTATTATCTAAACTTTAAAACCTCATGAGTTCTTTGGGCTCAAATTCAAACCACCAGAAGAGGCCACTTCATTAGAACCTATTACTACCCCCATGAAAGTAATTCCATCCTCACCTAGCTCATCTTCCCAATCTGAAGATTTTGATATCATCCCATCCAACTTTTTTTGTGATAAATACCATTAGCTTAGGCCCATTGACTTATCAACAAGGTGGCCACACTAAAACCTTTCCTCTCATCTATAGTAAACTGATCAACCTTGATTCACCCACCATTCATACTATTTAATGTCATGATGATGATTCCATCCTCACCTACCTTGGTGTAGGAGATCCTTCTATCCATAAATCTCTCCCTCCTTAAAACCAAACCATACTCAACAAATCATCTATCGATGTTAACTTGGGGACCTAAGAGGACCCTCATATTATTAAAATTGGTCAATCTTTAAATTTAGATGAGCAGTGAGATTATCCTACCTTTCTTTGAGACCATAGCATCGCATTCACATGGTCTTATCAGGACATTCTTGTGATTGACCCTTCCATCACACTCTATAACATCGTTACCCATCCTAAAGCTAAGCTAGTATGGAAAAATATTCACAAAATTCACCCTTGCATAGCTCTTCTCATCAAATAAGAACTTCAACATCTTCTATCCATTAACTTCATTCAACCCATTAACTATCTATAATGGATCTCTAATAATGTTCTCATTACCAAAGCTATTAGGGGACTCCATCTTTGTGTATATTTCCATGACCTTAACCTTGCATGCCCCAAAGATGAATTTACTTTACCTAAAATTAACCAACTAGTTGATCTTACCATAGGCCATGAGATGTTATCCCTCATGGATGGCTTTTTAGGATATAATTAAATCTTGATGGCCCCCACAGATCAACATAAACTACCTTCATTACTCCTTGGGGAACCTTATACTATCAGGTCATGCCTTTTGATTTAAAAAACATAGGCATAACTCATTAATCAGCCATGACCTATATTTTTCATGATCTTTTCCATAAGATTGTAGAAGATTACGTGGATGATCTCCTTAAGAAATCCAAACACCGTGAGGACTATTTAGCTATTCTTGCTATCATTTTTTATCAACTAATCCAATTCAATTTCCAAATCAATCCCAATAAATCCATTTTTAGGATTCTTTTAGGAAAAATCCTTAGCTTTATCATTTCCCTCTGTGGAATTGAAATAAATCCTACTAAATTTAAATCCATCCTAGAAATGCCTCCTCCAACAAACCTTAAACAACTTCATAGTCTGCAGGGAAAACTTCAATCTATCCATCACTTCATCTCCCTACTATTATATAGATGCTATCCCTTTCACCATCTCTTAAAGGACACATCCTTTAAATGAACCAAATATTATCAATAATCCTTTGACTTACTCAAGGAGTACCTACTTTATCCACTAGTTCTTATCCCACCTAGGGATGACCAACCTTTCTACCTTTACATCTCCACCACCAATCACTCTTTAGGTGAAATGATGGCTCATAAAAATGAACAAAATAAAGAAAAATCCATTTATTATATTATCCATATGTTTCTGACATATGAGGCATGATATACCCATCTTGAAAAGCTTTATCTCACTCTCATTTTTTTTGCCTCTAAACTATGTCATTACCTTCTCAATCACAAAACATATGTTATTACTACCACCAACCCACTCAAGTATATGAAATCCAAGCCATATAAAGATCAACATATGACTAAGTGGCTCATGCTTCTAGCTAAGTTCAATATTGAGTTTCTTTACCAAAAATCCATTAAAGAGCAAGTCATTGCTGACCAATCGACTGAAGCCCCCATCCTAGATAACCAACCTATTCCATTAACCTTTTTAGATGAGTCTATTGCGAGTCTTTCTTAGGAAGACCCCATTACCAAATGACCATGTTTTTTTATGGCTCTAAATGCCAACATGGTGGGGGTGTAGGCATAATTTTCATTCTTCTTCATGGAGAACCTCTTCCACTATCCTTCAAACTCAATTTTTAGTGTACTAACAACATGGCAGTATATGAAGCTTTGGTTATTGATCTCTAAATTTATCTCACCTTAGGAATCAAAACCATATCTATCTTTGATGATTTTCAACTCATGATTAACCAAGTCAATGGGTCCTATGAATGTAAGAATGACATTTTACAAAAGTATAAGTTTCTCTCTGATAAGCTCTTGACATCTTTTGAATGCTATCAAATCTAGTTGGTACCCTATGTAGACACCGAAATCGTGTCAACTCCCCTGGTCATCCCCTATCTTATTATTCTTCGCCTATTTAACCCTTGTCGAACACTTTTTCCATTAGCCTTGACCCTGGCAGCATGTAAAAATGAGCACAGAGTAAAGCTAGACTCTACCCCCATTGTGCATTTGCCAACGACGGTCATTACCAAGCCGATGTCGCCGACGTCGGTCACTTATCGACCGACGTCGGCAATCCTGCCGACGTCGGTCACCTTACCGTTATTCGTTATTAGTTATCATTCGGTTCCCAATTGGTTTCCCAAACGGTTATCGAACCGTCTCTCGAACCGCCCCTTTGCCTTCATCAGCATCCGCCGATCAATCCAATCGGCTAATCAATCAATCGACCCCCGAACCCGAACATTCACAAAACTCTGGTGATCAATCAACTCCAGCATTCAACCAATCTGCATTCGCTTCGATCAACTTACGGCAATGCTTCAACAACTTCAATCATGGTTTTTATCATGTTTTCTGGCAGGTAAGTATTTACTCTGTTTGTTTTATTTCTTTCTGGTTATTATTTGTTTGTTGTTTCTATTTCTATCACCCCAGATCTTTAGACCATAGACCTGAACCCTAAGTCCCTTCCTTACATCTCTGCCCACTATCCCAGTCTATAACTCCGTCCAGACTCGACTAAAACCCCCAAACCCTGTCCAAACTCGACATTACCTTGATTAGACCTTGATTAGACCTTGTTCAGACCTTGTCCAGACCTTGTCCTGACCCTGTCCAGACCCTGTCCCGACCTTGACCAGACCCTATCTCGACTTTACCAGACCTTCTGCAACTCGTCCAGAGTCTGTCCAGAACTTTCCCCGACCGACGCCGGTCACTACCCCGACCGACGCCAGCACTTTAACCGACGTCGGCACTTTCCATAACCGACGCCAGCACCATAGAGACCGACATCGATGACTGCACAGAACATTTTACTTCATTATCAGGTACGCATTTTTTTGTCCTTTATTTCTGTCATTTTATCTTCCATTTTATCTACTTTAGTCAAATATTCTGCTTTTTTATCAGTGGATTGATATCCTTCTAGGAAGTCTTCATACTTCCAGGATCGGGCGTTCTCCTGACAGCCCACCATATCTTTGACTAACGTTTTTTTGTGTTTCAGTCTCTTTTCTTCGCAGGTGTCATTCCTCCACAGCCAAAGAGGAGAATCTTCCAACGTCTGATTTTGGTGCACACGACTTTATCAGGTATCTTCTAGCCTTGACCATTTCTTTTAGTTTCTTATTTCTTCTTTGAATGTAGAAAGCAATTTTGCATAGAAACATTCTGGCACGCCCGGTGGGACCCTAAGGCCTTCCTTGGGTTCTTTCTTTCTTTCGTTCATATAGGTGCATTAGGTTCCTTCCTTTTTGCCTCCTTTCGTCCCTTCTTAAAAATGACATCATAAGCAGGACTAAAACGAACTTTTCTTTTCTTTCTTGCACTTCTAGACTAGCTAAAACTCATATTCTTCAACTCTTTCTCCATTCGTCTTCATACGAACAAACATTTTGACTTGGGCATTAAAACACTTTGCATTTATTTCTGTTTGCCTGCATCTCTTAGATCACACATAGTAATTAAACCGCATATTGAATTAATCTAGATCACTTGATGTTACACGACCAAACCACCTACACAAAATAAACATTTTAACTTACCTGAGACAAGGCCCGACTTGGATTTCATCCCCCAGCGGATACCTTACCCGTCCCGGCGATCTTACTTGGATTTCATCACCAAGGGGAAAGCCCAGTCCGTTCTCTGGCGGAGTATAATCTCTAGTGGAAGTATATTTTGGCTAAGCGAAACCAGCTAACCATTGGAATCGTGAAGTGAGGGGAGCTTGCTCCTTAGCACCAGGCCTGTACGGAAGCTAACACAGACTTCTTGAGCACCATAACAAAACCTGAAACCATCCATAGACTGCTTCTTCTAGGACCTGACTCAAAAGCCAATCTTCCTCTACACACATTCTAAGGCATAAGCCACTATAATCCTAATAATTTACTTCTAGGGTTTTAGGATCTGCTTGTGTCTTCATCTTTTTTAGTTCTTATCTGCTTGTTTGAGCTTGTGAGGACGTTCTTCCTTGCCTTGAATGGTTCTAACTCATAGCCAAGGCTCTAGTCGATCACGCGAGGCATCATCCTCTTCCGTCTACCCCACCTACAACCAACCCTATAATGGAGTTCAACTCGGAAACTGAAAGAACTCCTACCAGACCATCTCCGACCCAAACGCCTATTATCCCAGAAGGGGACCAAGATTTCGCACGATTCTTGGACCTCAACGAAAAAGCCTTACAACACTATCTCGCGAATAGCTGAACGCGAGACCCCTTCGGCAATCCAATTTATGGAATGCTGATTTCTTTCCTCGAGACTGCGGTCGGATCAACGACGTCCGTAGTCCAACCCTCAAATACCCAGGCTATTGCCTCAACCAATGACCAACCTTTTACCAACCATCCAAGTGTGGCCTCTCCTTTCGTCATTGGGCCCACTTTCACCGGGGTTTCGGCCCCCTATCAATCTCAACCCACTCAACCACTTTCTACCCCCTTTCAAAACTTGGTCGTCTCTATTCCGCCTACCCTTACTCCTATCAACACTAGGGTGGCTACCTATCCATTAGCCCATGTTACCTCCAACAAACCTCCCATGACAACATCAAACCTAGCCATGCCTTTTATCCAACCATCCTTAGTCACTTCTTTTGTCCCTACGACTAGTCATCCGTACGTTGCGCCCTTATTGGTACAACCGACTACGTCGTATACCTCTTCTAGTCTCTTTCAAGCGCCTTACAATCTAGGAGGCGTTCCACCCGCCAATCCATCAGTAGATATTATCAAGATGCTGATGGATAAAATGTCCAACTTAGAGACCTCCGTTTTTGGCTCACGCAACACTCTCTCGTATGGACAAATCTGCAACTAGCCCATCCATCCTTCTGTCCCCATTAGACCATATCCCAGCCAGTGGGAACTTCCTAAGTTTTCTCATTTCCAAAGCAAGGAAGACCCACAACAACACTTACAGGCATTTAGACATGCCTGTTACCTTATCGCCCATGATGATGCATTGCTCTTACGCACGTTTCCCATGTCTCTCTCGAGTGCTGCACTTGACTGGTATAGCTCTCTTCCTAGCCATTCCATCTTCACGTTCACTCAGCTGGCCCAGCTCTTCCTGGATCATTTCTCCATCAATATCACCAAGAAGGTCTCCATCACAGACCTCTATTCTATTTGCCAGTTTGAGGATGAATCCATTGCTAATTTCGTCGCTCGGTGGAGGGGCCTTATCAATCAACTTTCATTTTCCTTACCCCAGCCTGAGCTTATTGAACTTTTCTCTCAAGCCTGCGCTAAACATATTTCTTCTACCTTGAGGGTTCAGACCTTCCACACTTTTGATGAAGCCTTCACGATGGCTCGTAAACTTGAGTTACGTGCCATCGAGGAGAATAAAGTCAAGTTGCGGAGTAAGAATCCTAACTCCAAAACCAATGACCCCTCTTCTAAGTCTTCCTCGTCCAATCCTAAATCTAAAGCTTCAGCAAATGCTGTGGTTGTTAGATCTTCTTCCTCTTCACCTTCAACTAATCAACCTGAACCATCCACATCTATGAGTGCCACTCACCAATTTCAGCAGAGATACATACAACGACAGTTTACTCCACTTGGAGAATCATACGCGTCTATGCTGGAAAAACTCATCAAACAAGGGGCCATCAATCTCCCTCAGATCTGACCACCACCACAATTTGATCCCTCACGCGCTATCCCTGCATGGTATAGGGAAGATGACTTCTGTAACTACCACCGTGTTAAAGGTCATGACACGGGCAACTGTAAAACCCTTAAAAACAAAATCCAAGACATGTTGGAAAAGGGTGACCTCATCCTCGACAATCCTAATGCCCCTCCTAATCAGAGTATCGATATCTTCAAACAACCATTCCCTAATCATCCACCAACCCAAAACAACATTCAGACCTTGACTGACAATACCCATGAACATAATATTCGAACAGTCAATACGGTCTCACCCCTCATTTCTAACCAACCTCAAGAGGTGAATTCATCCATTAGTCCATCACATGTGGACGAACCTCTTTCTCCGGTTAGTTCTCCCTCAACTTATCTCATTTTGGAGGATGCATCGACCTTACCAGTACTGCCAGTTTCACCATCTTCTTTCTTGCTGCCCATGGAGGACCCAACCTTTCCTACTCCTCGACCACAAGTGGAGGGCACTATCATCCCTGCCCTTTACCCGCTTGAGGAGCTTCATTCTCTAGTTTCTTCTCCACCCAGGGAAGAACCTATCTCTCCTTCGTCTCCAACCAAACATGAACTTGTCACGACTTCACCATGCTTTGGGGCCGAAACTACCATACCTTCAGTCCCACAACCGTCAACATCTTCTCAAGAGCCCAAATTTCATCCCGCATCTTCTTAGCCATTTTCCCGCCTAGTGGAGAGACTCGAACTTCTCCCTTCTAGAAAAGTGGAACATCAGGGATTGTGGGACCGTCTCACAGCTCTTCAACAAGCCCAGGCCCTCTCATCTCATGTTGCTAATCCTTCCATGGCAGAACCTCCTAAAACTATCAACAAAAATCAGATTTCTGCCTCTAGACCATCTACATCTCCATCAACCTCATCAAAACCAAAACCCTCATCTACTCCGCCTAAACCTATCAAGTCGCTTGGCGTTCACCCCGTCTCTAACCTCACTCATCCACAAGTGACGGTGGACTTAAACCAGACTTCAACCAATAGTAGTCTTCAACCCAAATCACAAAAGACTGCCAAACCACAGAGGTGAACGCCTCCCCTTCCGTCACCATTGCCCTCTATTTTGGGCCCGCATCCTTCAACCTTAACCAGAATCCTTCCCACTTCAACCTCTAATCAAAACCAGTTGCCTCCTTTGCTTCCTTTACCTACCACTAGCCTACCCTCTCCCAAAAAGGTGGTACCTCTCATGAAGAGTGTACCGTCTCCTCCTGTCATCGCACCATCAACCCAGAAGGTGGTATGAAAACCTCCTCCAACTTCGCCTAAGCAAAAGTCACCGACATCGCATACATCGATGAGCACAGACCCTTTAGTGGGCTCATACTCTTTAATCTTGCAACGACTTTTTCAAACTTCTAGCATAACTCTTCCACCCATCAAGCCTTTCCAACCTCTCGGGTCTAAACCCTCCTGGTTCGACGACACGAAGATATGTATATATTATCGTACACCAGGACACGACACCGAGACTTGCTGTGCCCTCAAGGCTATCATTCACCATTATCTGGAGAAAGACACTCTTCTCTTTGAGGATACTTTCGACCGACCCCTGACTCCTTCTCATAACCCTTCAACCTCTTTAAACCCATCCACATCTCATCAACCGGTTACAACCCCTTCTTCACCTTCACCTCCCATCTTTGAAATCAATGCCATCCACATCACCACTAGGTCACAGAAGGATAAGGCGAAAGAAAAAGCCGCCATTCCTTGGACCTACCCTTTTGTCAATCCACCTCAACCGCCTAAGCCTAAGATTTCTATCCTTGGCGCACCTCAACCCTCCTCTTCTTCTTCTTCTTTCGGACCAATCCACGACTCCATGTTGAAACAGCTTCACCAGATGCCTGTGAAGATGTCCCTCTACGATCTCATCCAAACCTTGCCCTAACATCATCAGGCCCTCATCCAAGCCCTGCAGGTAGCAGAGGTCCAACCTGAGGACCCCCAACCACTTGTTGCCCTTGTCCACTCCTTAGCCCCTGTTGCCTCCATCACATTCAGCGATTCTGAGATTCCTACATCCAACACAGAAGATCAGGACGCTGCCCTCTTCATCACTGCCTATATCGATCAGACACGCATTAAACGCGTTATGATTGACAGAGGCGCTAGCATCAATATCATCTCCACCCATGCCTTTGATCAGTTGGCTCTTCCCAAGAATTGTGTCTCCAAAACTGACACGATCTTGCACTCTTTCAATGACACTACTGCCACGACCATTGGCACAGTCATTCTTCATATTCGCGTTGGTCCACACACAGTCTTAAAGCTCTTCTACATCATTGAAGGAGAGTTTTAATACAACATCTTGCTGGGCCGACCCTGGATCCACGCCATGGCCTGTGTCCCCTCCACCCTGCACCGTTGTGTGAAATTTGAACATGACAGACAAGTCCACACCATTCCTGCTGACCCTTCGCCCTTCAAAACATGTAACACCACCTACCATCCAAATGATGTCCTCATCCCTATCAAGCCGTTAACCTCAGCACTGCCTCCATCTGTGGAAGCTTCGACTAGTTTGCAACAGGCGGTAGCCCTTACACCTCCCCTTCAAGCGACGACCACATACCCCATGGAAGACGTCTTCCAAAGACTTTCATTGGGAGAGTATCGCTTTCTGGCTTTAGACATGTTCCAAACTCCGCAAGAGTATGGACGCCTTCATCACAGCCCCAACTATGACCATCGGATAGGGATGATCATACCTTATGGTCCCCCTCACCTCCGCACTAACCTCATCTATGGGGGGCTTAATCTAGCTCCTACTGATGGTAATCCTCTTTCTTCACCTCAACCTGTCACATCAAATTTTTCGTTTCTTAGCAACCCCGCTTTTGCACACACTTACCTTTACAGGTGTGCATGGAAGGGTTTTGGTTTTGGACGCTATGAGCAGGGCTCTCATCAGCCTATCCAATCGCTCAACGATGATGACGCCAAGAAACGATATGGTCTGGGATATCACGACCCCACTCAAGACCCTGTACACCTTTGTCCTGAACCAATCATTGACCAATCTCCTCCACACTCACCTGTTTTGCCCCCTTCACCTATGGAGTCAGTGGTTTCCATTCCTCCAATTTTTTTTTCTTCCATAAACACCATTCGCCTGGACCCCTTGACTTATTAGCTCAATGGGGTGTCCATTTCTCTCCCTCTCATTTTTCCCAGCATGATCGAAGATGAGTCGGCAACCATTCACACTATTCACTGCGTTGACGATGATGCCATTCTTTCTTACATGGGCGCTGATGATTCTTTCATCCAGCGCTCCCTCCCTTCTGAGACCCAGGTTATATTAAATGAATCAACCATTGACATCAACCTTCCTTCTTCTGATGTTCCTTATGTCTTAAAGATTGGCCAATCTTTAGAGGCTCAGGAGCAGCTTGACTATACCCATTTTCTCTCTGACCATAGCAAGGCCTTTGCCTGGACTTACAGTGATATGCCTGGCATCGACCCCACCATCGTTACCCATAACATTGTCACTAAACTAGAGGCTAAGCCTGTCAAGCAAAAGCTTCAAAAGATGCATCCTCGCATTACCCTCCTTGTCAAAGAGGAGCTTCAGCGCCTCCTTTCTGTCTCTTTCATCCAGCCCATCGATTATCCACAGTGGGTCTCTAACATCATCCCAGTCACCAAGGCAACTGGGGGGATTCGGATCTGCACAGACTATCACGACCTTAACTTAGCCTGTCCTAAAGATGACTTTCCTCTTCCTAACATTGACCAGCTTGTTGATCTTATGGCCGGCCATGAGATGCTATCTCTTATGGATGGGTTTTCAAGATACAATCAAATCCTGATTGCTCCAGAAGATCAGCACAAGACTACTTTCATTACCCCATGGGGGACTTTCTGCTATCGAGTCATGCCTTTTGGCTTGAAAAATGCAGGCGCCACTTATCAGCGTGCCATGACCTACATTTTCCACGATCTCCTCCACAAAATCATGGAGGACTATGTGGATGACCTACTCGGCAAGTCCAAGCTTCGACGTGACCATCTAACCATTCTCAAAATCATCTTTTCTCGTCTTCTTCAGTACAATGTTCATCTTAACCCCAAGAAATGTGTCTTTGGGGTCCTCTCTGGCAAGCTTCTCGGCTTCATCGTTTCCTTCCATGGCATCGAGATAGATCCCGCCAAGATTCGCGCTATCCTCAAAATGCCTCCCTCGACCAATCTCAAGCAGCTTCATAGTTTGCAAGGCAAGCTCCAATCCTTTTGTCATTTCATCTCGCAACTTTCTGACCACTGCCAACCTTTTCATCATCTCCTTAAGAAGGACATCTCTTTTACATGGGATAAGGACTGTCAAGAGGCTTTTGAGGCCCTAAAATGCTATCTGGTCTCTCCACCAGTTCTCATTCCACCTAAAGATGGCCAACCTTTTTACCTTTATATCTCAGCCACTCATCATTCATTAGGTACCATGATCGCGCATCGAGACGAGCATTACTGTGAGCAAGCAGTCTATTATATCAGCCAAACACTGGTCGACTATGAAACTCAGTATACCCATATCGAGAAACTCTGTTTGGTGTTAGTCTTTGCTGCTACTAAGCTTCGCCACTATCTTCTTAGTCACAAAACCTTTGTCATCACCCACACCGACCCTCTCAAGTACATGCACTCCAAGCCATATCAGAATCAATGTATGGCTCGGTGGCTCATGCTGCTTGCTGAGTTCGATCTCGAATTCATCCAACAGAAATCTATCAAGGGGTAAACCATTGCTGATCAACTAGCAGATGCCCCTCTTCCTGACAATCAACCTTCACAGTGTGAATTCCCTGATGAGTCTATCACTGCGCTTTCCTCCGACAACACCACCTATTAGATGACTATGTTCTTTGACGGTTCCAAATGTCAATTAGGTGGGGGTGCTGGGGTCATTCTCATCCCACTTGAAGGGGAGCCCATGCCTTTGTCTTTTAAACTCGACTTTGATTGTACCAATAATATGGCTGAATACGAGGCCTTAATTTTGGGACTTCAGACCGCCCTCTCTCTCAGCATCAAGTCCATCAACATCTTCGGTGACTCGCAGCTTGTCATCAATCAGGTCAACAGTTCATACCTCTGTAAAAATGAAATTTTGCAAAGGTACAAAAATCGTGCTGACATTCTCCTTGCATCTTTCAATCATTACCTCTTGCAGACTGTTCCTCAATCCACGAATAAGTTTGCTGACACCATGGCTTCTCTCACTTCACATATCCCATCTTCCTCATCTGCATCCAGACTTTTTGTCACGGTGCGTCGTGTGCCGTTGCCTTCATATATCTCTTCTCACATTCATCATGTCAACACTATAGACCCTAGCCCACAAGATGCTTGGTATAATCAACTTGTAGACTTCTTATCTCTCTCTGTCATTCCTCCCAACCTCTCTAGTAATGCACGACGAGCTTTTATCAAGCGTACCACTCGCTATACCATGATAGGGGGTCTTCTCTATAAGCGAGGCTTCGATGGCCTCCTTCTTCGCTGTCTCACCTCCACTGAAGCATCTCAAGCCATTCAACAAGTCCACAATGGGATTTGTGGTGGACATTTTAGTGGGAATTTGGTTGCCAAGCGCATCCTTCATTTGGGCTATTATTGGCCTACCCTTCATCAAGACTGTAGCGACTATGTTCGGCGTTGCATCAAGTGTCAGCAGCACTCTAACTTGCTTCATCTTCCTAGTCACGCCTTATAAATCGCTTAGGATTTTTGGCCTTTTTCTCAGTGGGGTTTAGATCTCATCGGTGAGATTAACCCTCATTCGTCTCTTCGTCATCAATCCATCATCACAGCCACTGAATATTTCACCAAGTGGGTGGAAGCCATTCCTGTCGTCTCCACAAAAGCCGACAAGATCGTCGACTTCATCATCACCCATATCATCTGTCGTTTTGGTGTCCCTCATAGAATCATCACCGATAATGGCAAGTCCTTTAAAAACAAAACTGTCCAAACACTATGTGACTCATTCGGCATCAAACTCAGTTTTTCTTCGCCTTACTACCCACAAATAAATGGGCAGGCCGAGGCTTCCAACAAGATTCTCACCAAAATTCTCATGAAAGTGGTCAGTGACACAGGCAGGGATTGGCACATTCACATTCCATTCGCTTTGTGGGCTTACCGCACTAGCATTCGAACCTCTACGGGTGCTACCCCTTTTTCTCTCGTGTATGGGACAGAGGCTGTCTTACCTCTCGAAGTACAGATCCCGTCTCTCTGCATTTCTCTACATGATATTCTTTCCAACGATGACTTTCATCAAGATCGCTTAGCTCAACTTGAGTTACTTGACAAACGCCGTCTTGCTGCCCTTAATCATCTCCATGTCTATCAACATCGCATCAAGCGCACTTATGACAAAAATCTGCGAGAATGAGATTTCAACATCGGAGACCTCGTCCTCAAAGAGAATCAACACGTGACCAATATGGAGCGAAGTAAATGAGGAAAGTTTGCTCCTAATTGGCTCAGACCTTTTATTATCACGCACAAGTATGGATCAGGGACTTATCGTCTGTCTTCTCTTGATGGACGCCCAGAACCTGAGCCTCTTAATGCGTTGCATCTGTGACCGTTCTACTGCTAGTCGAGTATTCATCCACTTGACACTTAAATTGAGCTCATCCCTTGAGCAATCCCTGTCCTCTTAATCCTACTTCCTTTCAACCCTATTCCTCTTAACAATTCCTATAACCCTTTTATGCTGTATGGATGCTTTGTCCTCATAAAAGGGAACCCTTGACCTTCTATAATCTTGTCCATGACTCACATTTCTGTAAAAATAAATCAAGATGTCACAGTATCCATGGTCACTATATCAATATCAAAATCAAAAAGTAGACTGCTCCCTCGAAGGACAGCTGTACTATCATTGCTGTAATTAATAGACTACTCCCTCGAAGGACAGCTATTCAAAAGCCCTTATATTAAACAAAATCTAGACCACTCCCTTGAAGGATGGCTATGACTAATCTGGCAATAAACAACACTATTTTAGAAGCTTCCCGCATTGATCAGCTTCACAACTGACCACCAAGCAAATGACATCTCTATGCAAACTTCCCACATTGATCAGTCTGCGCAAAAAAAAAAAAAAAAAAAGAGTCATGGACTTGACTTATAGTTGTCTCAGGGTCTCCTATAAAAAGGGGCATAGTTATCTCTGCTCTTAAAACGGGTTACCCTCTTTTCTCCTCCTATCACCTGCTCAAGGGACTTTGAGCTCACTTTAATGTCGAAGTGATTTGATTACCGCTCTAACATAACTATGGTCAACGACGTAATGCATGAATGGGGCTCTTGGCTCTCATAACCCCTATCTATGCTATCTTTTTGGTCCTTGTCAATGAAAGAGCAATATGCTTTTCACTTCTTCTGCACTGGGGTCACATTTACCTTCATCACTTGTCAATCAACTCAAACTCTCTTTTCAGAACACCCCCATAACCTATTCACCCTAGTTTCTATGGACACCAATACACATGCAAACTATTGACCCACTGCAATTTATGTTCAGCATAAACCACTACTTGCTAAAGCGTAAATAGACCTCAATTCATTTTTAGCATACATCCATCGCGAATATGGAATATTGCTAGGGATGAAAGACCTCTCGACCAATGTTGCGGAATACACCATTTGGAAAAGGCTGCAACATCTCTTCTCCTCATCATTTCATCATAACCAAAACCAATCTATTGAGCAACACTCAGATGACATGACTGTCTTTTGGGGTTAGCTCGACCACCCTCATTTGTTCGTTTCTCTAATAGACAAACCTTCTTTCCTTCTTTTAACCATAACCTTGCCCTTGACCACGACCAATTTCATCCCTTTGACCCTCCTTCCCTTCTAGGGAGAACTACATTGGCCTGAGGCCCTATGACCAGGGCTATGTAGGCAGCACTCAGTTGACATGGGGTCTTCTGAGGTTAGCTCAGCCACATCCTTTCGTCCATTCCTTCCATCGACCACCAACCATTAGAGATCATGCCTATCTCCTCCAACCTCGACCACTTCCAAGACACTGTTGCCTTGGTTGTTTTTGCATATATGCTTCCTCATGCCTGGTTAGCAGAATTGTGCGCAGACCTTTTTGGACCATCACAAGTATATGATCGCCAACCGGTTGATCCACACTACTTGTGACCTTTTCATTTTTCTAGGAGCACTTCCTGAGCCCGGGATACCCATTTGGAGCTTCAGCTTAGATTGAATAACCTGATCAGCAGACGACTAAATGCTGGGGCCTAGTTATTTCAATTTTGGCACTCCTCGACCCTTGACCTGTGACACTTTTGACCTGACCATCTCGTGCAGTGGTATGCGCGCAATCACGACTTTTGCAGCATTCACCCTCACCCCTTTTCCATCCACTCTTTGTCAAATCAGCACCCGATTCCCGGTTCCCTTCCCTCGACTCCTGCTTTGAGGGGGAATACCTTATCCATAATCGGGGCAATCCGCTACCTATTTTTGTCTTGCAGTTCATTCGAACAACTAACAAGATGAAATCAACCTTATCCCTCACCTGGGGCAATCCACTACTTGTTTTTGTCTTGTAGTTCATCCAGAACAACCAACAAGACGAAATCAACTTTATCCCTCACCTGGGGCAATTAATCCTGTTTTTGTCTTGCAGTTCATCCAGAACAACCAACAAGACAAAAATGGGCAAATGTAGACACCGAAATCGTGTCAACTCCCTTGGTCATCCCCTGTCTTATTCTTCTTCACCTATTTAACCCTTGTCAAACACTTTTTCCATTAGCCTTGACCCTGGCAGCATGTAAAAATGAGCACAGAGCTAAAGCTAGACTCTACCCCCATTGTGCATCTGCCGACGATGGTCGTTACCAAGCTGATGTTGCCAACATCGGTCACTTATCGGCCAATGTTGGCAATCCTACCGACATCGGTCACCTTACCATTATTCGTTATCAGTTATCATTCAGTTCCCAATCGGTTTCCCGAACGGTTATCAAACCGTCTCTCGAACTGCCCCTTTGACTTCATCAGCATCCGCCAATCAATCCAATCGGCTAATCAATCAATCAATCAATCAATCAATCGACCCTCGAACCCGAACATTCACAAAACTCTGGCGATCAATCAACTCTAGCATTCAACCAATCTGCATTTGCTTCGATCAACTTACGGCAACACTTCAACAACTTCAATCATGGCTTTTATCATGTTTTCTGGCAGGTAAGTATTTACTCTATTTGTTTTATTTCTTTCTGGTTATTATTTGTTTGTTGTTTCTATTTCTATCACCCCAGATCTTTAGACCATAGACCTGAACCCTAAGTCCCTTCCTTACATCTCTGCCCACTATCCCAGTCTATAACTCCATCCAGACTCGACTAAAACCCTCAAACCCTATCCAAACTCGACATTACCTTGATTAGACCTTGATTAGACCTTGATTAGACCTTGTTCAGACCTTGTCCAGACCTTGTCCTGACCCTGTCCAGACCCTGTCCCGACCTTGACCAGACCCTATCTCGACTTTACTAGACCTTTTGCAACTCGTCCAGAGTCTGTCCAGAACTTGCCCCGACCGACGCCGGTCACTACCCCGACCGACGCTGGCACTTTAACCGATGTCGGCACTTTCCATAACCGACGTCGGCACCACAGAGATTGACATCGGCGACTGCACAGAACATTTTACTTCATTATCAGGTATGCATTTTTTTGTCCTTTATTTCTGTCATTTTATCTTCCATTTTATCTACTTTAGTCCAATATTCTTCTTTTTTATCAGTGGGTTGATATCCTTCTAGGAAGTCTTTGTACTTTCGAGATCGGGCGTTCGCCTGACAGCCCACCATATCTTTGACTAATGTTTTTCCGTGTTTCAGTCTCTTTTCTTCGCAGGTGTCATTCCTCCATAGCCAAAGAGGAGAATCTTCCAACTTCTGATTTCGGTGCACATGACTTTATCAGGTATCTTCTAGCCTTGACCATTTCTTTTAGTTTCTTATTTCTTCTTTGAATGTAGAAATCAATTTTGCATAGAAACACCCTAATCTACTAAAAAAATTGTAGATATGATGGCCTCCCTTTCATCTCAAATACCCTCTCAACCCATTGAATTTAAATTATTTATTACAATCCATCACTTTATCAAACCTTCATATATTAGTTTTAACCTTCCAACCATCTGTAATGTGGAGGCATCTCCTTCAAACATCTAGTATGAACAAAATTTTAACTACCTTAACCTTGGCATCATCCCACTTGACCTCTCAAAGAATGCATAGAAATCCTTTGTGTAGGGTACCTCTTGTTATACCATACTAGGGGGAATCCTATATAAATGTAGAGTTGATTGTATTCTCATTCATTGTCTACATAGTCATGAGATTCCCCATGCCTCAAGGAAACTCATGATGGAGTTTATGGGGTTCATTTTAGTGGCCTGACTATCACTAAAATAATCCTATGCTTGGGTTACTATTGGCCTACCCTCAATCAAGACTAATGTGACTATGTAAAGAAGTGTGTTAAATGCCAACAACATACTAACTTGCATCACACACCCACTCATGACCTTTAGATATCCAAATATTATTAGCCTTTTTTGTAATGGGGGCTTGATCTCATTGGAAAAATCAATCCTTGCTCATCTCAATGATACCAGTTCATCATTACTGCTACTAAATATTTCACCAAATGGATAAAAGCCATTCCTCTTATCTCTATTAAAGCCAAAAAAATTATCTATTTTATCAATCACCACATCCTCTATCATTTTGGTGTCCCTCAAAAAATCATAACTGATAATGGGAAATCCTTCAAAAATAAGAAAGTTCAAGACCTTTTTAGCACTTTTGGCATTAAGCTAAGTCATTCCTCACCTTATCATCTAAAATAAAATGGATAGGTAGAAGCTTCCAATAAAACTCTCATCAAGATTCTAACCAAAATTGTAAATGCTTTAGGTGAGATTGGCATATACACATTCCATTCACTTTATGGGCCTACTGCACTAGTATCCAAACTAAAACAAGTGCTACACCTTTTTCCCTAGTCTTTAACATAGAGGCTATCTTACCTCTGAAAGTTTAGATTACCTCTCTTCATATATCCTTGCACGACATCATTTCTAAAGAACACTATCATGAAGAATGGCTCACATGCCTTGAATTACTTGATGAACATCACCTTGCTACCCTTAACCATCTTTACGTCTAACAAGAACATATCACCCATGTTTATAACAAACATCTAAAAGAATTGGAGTTTAATATCAGAGACCTCATCCTTAAAGAAAACCAACATGTAACAAACATGAAGAAAAGCAAAAAGGAAATTTTACTTTCAATAGGCTTGGACCCTATATCATCACCCATAAGTATAGATCAGGAGCTTATCATTTGTCCTCTCTTGAAGGCAAACTAGAACCTAAACCTCTCAATGCTTCACATCTACATCCTTTATACTATTAAGAGAGATCTCAATGAACCGTATGGTATAATTTAAGCTCTCCCATTGGTTTTATGAGATTCACCCCTCACTCATCCTATTACCCTATTTATCTTGGGGACATTTGATTATAATAGACCCATGTGATTATCCATCATAGTTTTATCCCAATCTTAAACATGGGGACCATGGCTCTACCTATGGCATGGTTCTCATGGATACTTTTTATCTTTAACTAGATGAAATACCATGATCATTTATTTCCCAAAAATCACTTTTCCTTACGTAACAACCAACTTTTATGGTAAACATCTTACCCCAATAAGGTCAACCACTAAGCTTGGATAGACGGGTCCATGTCTAAAAAAACATTCAAATATTATCTATGGGATATAACATATTATTTGGGTCCATTTTCTTAAAAGATAGACCGCTCCCTCAAATTATGGCTACTAAAAATAATCAAAATAGATAAACTAATCCCTCAAAGGATAGCTATCAAAAATTTATTCATACTTAGACCACTCCCTCGAAAGATGGCTAAGCCAAAATGTCAAAAAAAATCTATTTATAAAAGCTACAATTGGCTTAATCAAATCACTTGAAGCTTTCCACATTGATCAACTTCACCTCTATTATAAAAATAAGAAATACATGACCCTATTATCCCACAAAAGGGCCACAATCAGTTCTCTCATAACATAATATATCTTTGTATACTTCTTACATCGATAAGTCTACAACTTGTAAAGACATTGACTTGTTTGTTCTAGTTCTTAGGTCACCTATAAAAGGGGTAATTAAATACACATTAGGTTCTTATCTTATCCCTTTTTCTCTTTATTTACCTGTCATCTCCTTTTTACCCTCTATAAACCAATGGAATATGAGCTCACTTGATAATATGATACCTTTTCACTAGGAATGTCCTCATGCAAAGTCTATCAGAGGTTTATTTTCATTAAGATCCTATCTAACCTTGGTTCACCAAGGTCCTCACCAGTAAACCCAACATGTCTCTTTATATTTATATTAGTTCATAGGGATTTTGTCTCGTATCATTCTTTCTCAAAACATTATAAGCTTATCAAATCATACCACAACATCATAATCTATAATAATAAAACATATCATAAAATCCACATCATCACCTAAGACAACAATCTCTAACATTACGATCACATATTTCCATTACATAAAAAATAAGAATATCATATCATAATCAAAATCAAATATTTATATATCATCACATGCCTATCATATGCACAATATCATCATCATAAGTCTCATACATAATCATCATTTATAATAATTAACATTAGTCATCCTCAACACATTATCAACATGTAAGCATTCATCTCATAAAACATGAACACATCAAAACATCTAAATCATTTGAATCATACATACATACATACATACAGACATACATACATATATACATACATACATACATACATACATACATACATATATATATATATATATATATAAGTATCTACATATGTATATATCTCTTGCTCATATACATCTTACATCTTTGGCATGCTGGTTGGTATTCGAATCATAAATAAAAACATCTTGACCATGAGTATCATGATCTTGGGGCACCACTACCATTATCCCCATCCACACCTATACTTGCACCTATACCTATACCTATACCTATGCCTATCCCAGTGCCTATACCTATCCCAAGTGGAGGCCTTATCAGATGACCTACTACCATAACCCACTAACTCAGGGCTATAATCATTGATCCACCAACCAAACCAACCTAATAATCTCCCCACCTTAGCTCATTAGGACACTGTGCTAGCACAATGCCCTCATAGTAACATAACTCTTGTATGGCCACTAGATATCTAGCTTGTGTAATAAAACTTGGTGGTGCCACCACTGCGCTACTAGACCATCTTAGAGAGTCTCTCTTCTATGTCACTAAATCAAGTGAGGCCCTTGCCTAGTCCAACTCTCATATCACTATGGTATCCTGCCCCTATAAAATGGCCACCTAACCCTATAAAGTGGTGACCTATGCCTGGACCTAATCTCTCTACACTATCACTCCTCCCAATTAACCCTAAATAGTGGCAATCTACCCCTATAACATGATAATCTAGGTCCATGTTGCCTCCAATGCTACTGATGCTTATGGATCACCTTGTGTTGTTCCCTATGCTAGATCAACATCCATGGGTCTCTAACCCCCATCCCCCCATTCAAAATTGACTATTGTGTATCTACCCTAAAACCATATAGGATAATTAGCTATAATGCCTATATCATCTCCATCTTTTAATGGTAGCTCCTCATAATCCAACTCTTCCTCTTATGGCTATAGTTCTGGTAACAAAAAACCTATATCCTCCCTTTTGTATCATAAAAAATTTAGAGGGATGACATGAATGAGTCTAAACCATCTCTATATTCTCTCAAATTGGATGTACTCCATCTCACCATCCCACCTCCCATACACCTACTTCCAACTCTAATATGACTATGTATGGTACCTATACCCAACCCACATAGGCAAAGTCATGTATGGCCTCCATATTATATCTCTAGGTGCCAAGCTCTCCAAGGCATCTCGAAACTAATCAATATCTCTCACACCACCACCACCACCTGTCATCACCCTATCCCTCCTCCACTGATAGAATCTAACTTTGTAGTTTGTCAAATAGTAACCCTATATAGGTAAGCCTAATTATCTCAGCACCTATATGTGCTTGTACACATAAAATTGAAGTATGAACCCCATACTAATCCCATAATGCTAGTGTGCTTTGAGACCCCATAACTCTTTATATATCTACACTAATAGAACTTAGGCCCATCTAAAGGTCATCCTCCCATGCACCAACTCCATAAGTACCCCTAGTAAAACATAATGAAACCTCCCTCCAACTGAATCTATTGGAGCATAACAAGTCATCACTAGCTTCATCATCATCACTAGGTGCCTCTTTCCTAGGGTCCCCTAGTATAACAGCCTAATGCTAAAGCCCCCTTCATGAAACTATGCATCTTCTTGGTAATCCCCATTTAATTACTCCATGAAATCATTGATCTCCTCACTCTCTATGTGGTAGATAAGGTCTCCAAGGATAGGTAAGTGTATGATTTGATGAACATCTTCTAATAGGATTCTCATCTCCCCTGTCGATAGCTAGAATGTGTTAATCATTGGGTCTCATCTCTCAATGAGGGTGACTATCATTGTAGCATCCTTAGGAAAGCACTGTTAGTGATGCATCACTCCAAAAACAACTACCTCCATGTGTCCCCAATCCTCAATTGACATAACATCTTGTACCTCTATAAAGATATTAGGCACTTGATCCCATAGCTGGATCTAATCTCATGCCTATAAAACAAACATATTAAGAATTAAGAGATGACCTATCCCTATGTCTATAACCACTATTAAACACTTGCATCTCTACTAACACTATTTCATCTATCATTTATTTCCTATGCCTATCTCTCACAACTACAAAACCTTTATCCTACCTTGCATCCCATTCTAAATGGTCATTTAAATAATTACCTACCCCTTGTTGACTATCTATACTATGCTTCCCAAACACTTTCTTCTTTTATCCCATCTATATACCCCATAAAATTTTCATCCCTTAAACACTTGTTTTCATCTGTAAGCATTCTACCCTACCCTCATCTCTAAGAAAAAAATATTTATCATCTCCGTACTATTAACCTATTCCTCACAACAATCTTTCACACATTATCTATATTACTCGAAACATAACCTATTCTCAACATAAAATATTAATAAACCAATCAACATTAATAAACTTTAAAACATACCTAACTAGTTCATTAACTTATTCCACATTAATAAATAACAAAAATCATTCATCAAATTAACTACAATATACCCCTATGCAAAGTCATCTATACAAATCTTATTCATTAATCGGTTGTTATAAACTAATCAAGCCCCACACCTTTTTAAAACTTATTTTTCCCACCCAAACCCCTTTGTCCTCAACCATCAATGGATCTCCCCAACCATCAATGGTCTCTTAGGGGCATTTTTACCCCTAGGGTCAGTCATCTCTAGTTAGGTCAGCCATCGATGGTGACTATTAGTGACCATTGATGGTGAGCCTCGACCCCCTAACCTCCTCTATAAAACCCTAATCTACCCTACCACTCCCTCCCCACCATTTTTAACTTCCTTATACACACCTACATCCATCTTACCACTCT
The DNA here is from genome assembly GCA_037957365.1 of Torreya grandis. Lineage (NCBI taxonomy): Eukaryota > Viridiplantae > Streptophyta > Pinopsida > Cupressales > Taxaceae > Torreya > Torreya grandis. The sequence goes on from JARHVA010002748.1 coordinate 2,326,312, forward strand.
CATCTTATACTTAAATTCCCATACCCAATCCTCAAACCTCAAAACCTAAGATACCCAAGCCCTAAGGCATCTCTTACCAGAATAATCTACCATTTACATGCATCAATGTACATTTTATAAAATATATTTTACACATTATAATACATATCAGCTAAAATCTCAAGGACCCTACCTTATTTCATGACCACTACCAACATCTCAGTCCATGTCTAACCACCTAATTATGAGTGTCTCTAGCATCCATCTCAACCCCACCCAATCACTCACAACCACCAATCTCATTGCACTTCCATGCACTAGCATGAGCTCTTCGTACCAAATGATTAGAAATGACAAACTCACAAGATGTTAAATTTTGTAAATGTAGAAAAATGATTGACCATTTTCCTTTTTACTATAGTTTTAAGGTTTTTACCCAACCAATGATAGTTGCCTAACTATTGAGGATTGAACCTAATCATCGACAATTGCATACACCTCAATGGTTAATCACCATTGATGATGGTTACCTAACCATCATTGGTTAACCCTAACTATTGATGGTCAAGGTTATGTTTTATTTACCCCACCTTTCTCACCCCTTTTCTACCTAAACCAAACCTATTAATACATCCAATTGGGGCAACCCATTCTTTAACACCCCTTGACCTACTTAGGAGTCACCCTCTCCCTCAACAATAAATAACTACATTCAACCTGAATTCCATGTTAGATCCACTCTCCATGGGACTATGTAGGTAGTGTCCTCTTGCCTAGTGCATTAGGAGTCAACTCATCCACTCCCTACCCAACCAACCCAACCACCTATTTTCTCATGTCCACGTTGACATTATCTTTTGTTTGTACCAACCTATTTACATACCTTGTGATGACTTTGCTTCGGTCATAATGACCACCTTGATTAATTTTTCCATGATGAACTTTTACATTATGCACCACCTTATGCATGAACTAACCCATTCATGTTTTTATCAAGAGAACTTCCTACCCTAGATACATGAGCAAACATCAACCTTTTCTAGGCTACTTGATCTATGTAACCTGATCAGTTATGACTAATGTAGGGGATTGGTTACCTTATCACTTATCCTAGCACCCAAACATATTTTACACATTGGCAATTTTCATATTTGCATGCTTTTAAATATCAAATTTCATCACATGTGTGTATATTTGTATTTCAAATGCCCCCACCTTTTTTCACCCAACTCGTGATCTTCATTTTATCATTTATCAAACCATGACCTAATTTTGGTGTTACCTCATCATCTCCTAGTTTGAAGGAGAATACCCTCCTCCCATACATAGGGAAACCAAACTTTGACTTTCAACACTCTATTTTTGTTTTATGGCTTATTTACCTAAACCCATATAATAAAAAGGGGCAAAATTTAGACACTCAAAAATGTCCCCTTGGCTATTTTTTTGATGTCACATCACCCTAGACTGGTTTTTGACCTTAGACTATTCACCTAGCTATCTCACTTTTAAAACACCTTTTACACTTGTTAAAGCTCCTAGGCACCCTTTGTCAAATATTTTAGCAACATCATTATTAGACCCATTTTTAACCCTTTTACACTTAGGGGTTGACCATCAATGGTGAACATAACCATTGATGGTTATCCTAATCATCGATGATCAGGTATCTAAACTTGAAACACAAAAAAAAATCTAGCTATAGGCCAGACTTACATGAGAAAAATAGAAACTTTCCCATGTACACCTTAAAACTTTCTTTCTCTTCGAATTGGCATATTTATCCTCACCCAAATTAGCAACTTTCTCTCTCCTTAGTAATTCTTTGTTATAAATATAAGAATCTTGGAGGAGATGAAGATCCAAAAATTTGCATCCAAAATCCCTTATTTCTTTGTGTAGGCATCCAAGACCCTAAAACTCTATCCACATGACTTTTGAAGGCTAAAGTATTGTTATGCTGCCCAATTTCCTTAAAATTTTTGGCATTATACAAGTATTCTCATGTTATTTTTAACTTTTCCTTTCTATATTTAAGTTTCCTATTCAAATAAGACCATTTGCATAGTACCACTCACCCCAATAATCCACACTCTACCTTTTGCTCATCAACCACCTCCCACCAATCCCACTTCAAATATTCTACCACACTCCTATAGGTAATTATATCTAGTTACTATAACCATTAATGGTTATAGAAATCATTGTTGGTCACCTAACCATCAATGGTTAGGATAACCATCACCGATCACCCTAACCATCGATGGTGATTATCAAGAAAAATAATAGAGTGTTATTTCCTCCCCTTTCATAACCAATCAAACCTTATTTCTATTTTTGGCCTATCTATAGACTCTACTAAGATCCTTTAAACTTAACCTTGAACCACTTTTGCATGGTATTGACCCACCATGCTACCTTTTATTGAACAATTACTTTTATTTATTTCTAGCTTAAGCATTTTATTTCTTGTCAATCTGGATGTAAACATATTTTATTTCTATTATCAAATATTTTTATCATTAGAGGAGTGGATTAACAACCATCCAAGGGAGCTTTCACTTCTTGGATCTAGCATTGTTAGGTAGTCTACCCTTTATACTCATATAACAAACAAGTTGTTTTAGTGTGGTCTTATCACAGGTAGTCCTTTCTCACCAAAAAGGAGCTCTCACTTCATCTGGTCATCAATGAGTGCAATGTTTACTAGGTACACACTCCTCATCTATTATTTCTCTCCCTTTCACTAAAAGTAAAAATAGAAAAAGAAATAGTAGGAAACAGGTATATTTTCTCCTTATAACATCAGGTCACTCTTCAATTAGGAGCATGCTCCTTCCACTAGACTCTTAGACTAGGCACATTTTTAGTATGTAGACCAAATTTGGCCAACATCTTTGGTGACTTGGCTAGGCAACATGCCTTTTATGCTTGAGAACTCAGACTAGATACATGACTCTTGGATCATTTACATGATACATGGACCATTTACATTAACTAGACGACAACATTTTGACTTGCAAAATGAAAGAATTCTAACATACAAGAAAATAAATATACTTGAGAGGGAAACTAACCTAATAAAGCAAAGGTAACTAACCTACTAAAAAACTATGTAATAAAGCACTTATTTGGGACAAAAAAGAAACAAACTAATGTGTTATAAAAACACCTAGAAAAAAAAACCCAACTATGTATAGGGGACTTAGCTTCCTTAATAGTAGTGCTTTAGATGTATCCCATTGATTGGGATAGGAAGCTCTTCACCATTCATCCTTGTGAGTTAGAAAGCATTGTGGGATTTGTAGCTGGAGACTATGTATGGACCACTCTAGAGAGAATCAAATTTTGTGTGCTTTCCTAGCTTAGCTCTATCCTCATCCCACTTGAGGACCAAATCTCCTTCTTGAAAACTTCTTAAGGAAGTTACTTTGTCAAAAGATGTCTTTAACATTGTTTGATGGGCCTCAATAGCCAACATTGATTGATGCCTTGTGTCTTCTATCTCCATGAGCTCAATATATCTTATTTACATTGACTCATTCTCCAAAATCTCAATTTTATGTATTAATTCTAAAGTAGAGAATTCAATAGAAATAAGAATTCTTGCTTCCTTACCATATACTAGCTTGTATGGAGAATTGGAAACTAACCTCTTATAGGTGATCCTATCAACCCATAATCTGAATTCAATTTGAGATGCCATGATCTCTGATTATCTTCAATAGTCTTCATGATGATCTTTAATAAATTCTTGTTAGTGGAGTCACCAAGGCCATTACCTTGTGGATAATAGTTTGATGAGGTTTCGAGAAGAAAACTATTTTTAACTAACCATTGGTTGATCTTAGACCCTAAAAAAGCCATAACATTATCATAAATTATGGTCAAAGGGACCCCAAATTTGATAAGCAAACCTTCATAAAAGTCCATAACACTAGTTTCATTAGCTTCTTTTAATGCTACCACCTCTATCCATCTAGTAAAATAATATGTGGCTATTAGGATTCACTTGTGTCTTGAGCTTTAATGGGGATTAATAAGACCAATAAATTTAAATCCCTATTGGACAAAGGGTTGATTCAATGAAATTGGTAAGAAAGGTAAGGTTTCAAGCTTAACTTTTCCAACAAACATGGCACATTATCTGCATTTCCTAGTCCATGTATGATAATCACCAAATAAACTTATCCAATAATACCCACCTCTCATTATCTTACAAGCTATGATCCTTGTTAAATAATTACATCCATCATGTCCATCATGGAACTACTCAAGCAACCTTTGTGTTTGACATGGTTATATGCATCTTAGCAATATGCCATTGATATCCTTTTTTAAATAACACATTATCAACAAGAAGAAAAAAGAATTGACTACAATCTAAAATATCTCCTCTTTAAAAGGGTTAGATGAGAAGGATACACACCATCTTGTAGTTATCTTACCACATCTTGGAACCATCTATAAGATGATGTTTGATTAGTTACAACTTCTTTATCATTTGACACCATAACCATCCCATTAGTCTCTTGCAAGTCTTGGGATAGATGTTCACAAATTCCTTTTCCTCTTACCAGCTTTGTTACCTTGATCTCAACATCATATTCCATGACCTTGGTTATCTAACTAGTTATTTTATTTTTTATATCCTTGTTTAAGAAGAAATCCTTGACACTTGGATGTGCAACCATTAAATGTACCTTATTATTGGAGAATAAGTACCTAAAATTTTAAAGAGACATTATGACTGAAAGTACATGCTTATCAATAAAATAATACCTTGTTTCATATTATTCTAAGTCTTGACTGAAGAAGGATATTGGATTCTCTAAAGTCTTTTTATTTTGATACATAAGAATACCTATAATTGTGTCAATGTTAGCATTGGTGTATAAGAAGAAATATTTTGTGAAGTTAGGGTTCAAGAGTGTAAGAGCACTGATAATAGCTTTCTTGATCTCTTCAAATCTTCTTACTCCTTTGGACCAACTAAAACTTTGACCCTTCTTTAGCATGGTTGTAAATGGCCTAGCTAAAGTATAAAAATTTAAATTGTATCTCTTTATGAAATTGATCTTGCCTAAAAATCTTTGCAAGGATTTATTGTGTTTAGGAAAGTAAAGTGAAAGAATTGAGTATATCCTTTTAGTATCTATGCTTGTACCATATTTTTAAATTATGTCTAAGAAGCCCACCTTCATTAATAGAGAAAACACACTTTTTTGGATTCAAAGACACTCCAAATTCCCTTCATTTTTAAAAAGATTTTTTTGAGGTGAATCATATACTCATCTACACTATTAGATAACACTATTATGTCATCCAAATAAACAAGTATAAACTTGTCAAGGATACCTTTAAATTACATATTCATAGCTTGTTGGAAAGTTGCTCCAGCATTAGATAAACCAAAAGGCATCTTTTTGTATGTAAATGTCCCCCATTTTGTGGTGAAGGATGTTTTAAATTCATCTTCTTCTTTAACTAAAATCTGGTTATATCCACTGTAGCCATCCAATAAGGAGAACCTTTCTAAACCTACAACTAGTTGTAGAATTTGTTTCATTAATGGAAATGGATAGTGGTCTTTAAGAGAGGCCTTATTCAAGTCATGAAAGTCAACACATAAAATTATTTCACCATTATTTTTCCATAATAGAATAAGGTTTTCCACCCAAGTTGAGTGCTCAATTGGAAATATTATAGTTGACTCAATGAGCTCATGTAGCTCAGATCTCATCAAAGGTTTAAGCTTTGGGTTAATAGGCCTTTGTCTCTATCTACTTGGCCTAGTATCATATCCTAACTCAATGGTATTTTGAGATATACTTAGATTAAATACTTTAAGGTCACTATACTACCATGTAAAGGCATCTACAAAACTTAAACATAACTCAATAAAACTTTCTTTCTCTGAAGATGTGCAAACTTGGCCAAACTTTAAATTCTTGCCAGTGGAAATATCTACATTTGTATAATGTTCTTACTTGGTTGATAAAGAATTTTTTTCTTTTCTCAATTAATTATCTCTACTAAATATGTTTTCAAGGGTGACCAACCCTTTAGTCAACTTGTTTGTCTTTAATTTCATAATGTAGTCAACATACTACTATAAATTTTTGTCTTGGTCCCTTGAGGATAATTCAACTTCCTCTTATAAGAATCTAACAATATGACTATCATATTCACATACTTGCCAATTATCATGGTTTTATAGGATATAAGGCCTTAAAACTACCTTGATGTGTGATTGAACTTTTTCATTTTTTATGTCATCTAACATACTGAATTATGACCTAATGATAGCCAGTCTATCTGCATACATATTCTTATTTCTTGATATGGCTTGAATATTAAAATATTGAAAGTATTCAACTAGGTCCCATAATATATGATTATAGGACATAAGTAGTGGGTTCTTGCATATATTAAGTCCCCTTGGTGAACTACTGGTTCACTATCTCCAAAAACATGTAAAGAATGGACCTTCATCTTTCTTGACCATTACAAACCATGTACTAGTGCTTCATATTCAGTATTATTATTATTATAAAAATCAAACTAAAACTTGAAGAAGATAAATTCCTTTGATTAGATGGAGAAATCAACATCATTCCAGCTCTAGTAACATGTTTGTTCCTGGATCCATCGAAATATAGTTGTCACAGGCCATCACTACGTTGATCATCTTTCATCAATGTTGGAATTGGTACATCATTTTCATGAAGATAATAGACATCAAGTACATATTATTAAACTAAATTTTAAGGATCACATCCATGAAAATTAGAGGTCAATTCATCAAGGAAAAGATCTGGGACTCCATCTAGAGGTGTTTCAGATTCCACCTCACTATTTTCTAGTACTTTGTCTGAGATAACACAATTGGTGTTCACCATACTTGGCATATATGCCTCCAAACGAAATCTTGCAATAAGTTCAAAAAATATTTTTAACCTAGTAACATACTTGGTCTTGAAAATTAAATAGGTCTAATCAGCTAATAAACATCATCCAATCTTTGAAGTAAAGTCTCTTGACAGACACATGATAAAATAGGGAGGCAAGTCCACTACAACTACATCTTGCTAAATAATAAAATTGGGGAAAACATGTAATGTTAGTTTTATATATTTTATTATGCATACTATTTTTTTGTGTGACCCATATAATTACAATACTTATTTGGTATTTGGCTCATAGACAAGACCAAACTTGTCTGTAATTTGTTTAGGCATGACAGTGCTACTAGCTCCACTATCTAGCATACAATTATGGACTAAGAAGTAACCAACTATCAAAAAGAGATAAAATGGAGGGGTTTCATTTTATTTAGCATTGGTTTTATCCCTTTTAATTATTTTATGTATCTAATAATCAATTTGCATGATTTACTTGTTTAATTTACATGATTTCTTTATTTCTCAACTGGTTCTTTAGATACCTTAAGATCTGAAAGCTCTTGAATAAGCATGTCATTTTATCCTATAATGACAAGGTAATCCCACATTATAATGATAACATTTGATTTATTAATTTTATCTATTATGATAAATGGGGTTCCATTAACCTTTGGCTATAATTTTTGAGCCATTGGTTATTCTCTAGTTAAGGAATTTGGGGAACCTTCATTGTCTCTATATTCTGAATCTTCTATGCTTGACACTCTTGGAAACAAAATTAGGAACACTAGAAGTATTTCTCAAATCTTGAGATTCTTTAACTACTCTTTTATTAGCTCTAGTTAGAGCTAAAACTTGACCATTTGTGTTGCTAGTTTCACAAACTTGGTTAAATACAATATGATCATCCAATTGCTAATTACCATTGATAGCATTATGTTGCCCTAAAAATTATTGATCTTATCCTTTGAATGCCATATTCATGTCTTTATATTGACCACCTTGAAGAGAGAACTCTTCCTATGTCATTTGTGGCATAGTAATTGATGTCTCCAAATATTTTATCCTAGAAGAGGGTGTTCAAGCCTCTTCAAGATTTGGGAAACATTGGACTACTTCCAAGTGTGTGGGGCACTTATGGTGGAAGTAGACCTCTAGGATTGAAAGGGCTATCTCCATATATATATATATATATGTACTTGTCACCTAATCTAATAATTTCTTGTGTGAAAAGGGATAGGAATTACATAAAATAAAACTAGTCTAATGGGATAATACACCATAAATATCTCCACAAGATTATCATAAAAATACACTAAGAGATAAGACTCACAAAACTAGCTTCTACCTCTTAGAGAAATTTAAAATGATCATTTCAAACATGAAGGTGGAATATATGAAAGAATAATCAAGGTGAGTTAACCAAAGATTAGTTTTAGAGATCCATACACTTAACAACAATTCATATGACCTATTAGAATGAAACAACTTGCATCAGACATGGAAGGATTGAGAGGAAGCAAGGATTAATATCAGTCACTTGACTTTTCACTATACATCTCTTCACACACTTAGACAAGATAGTTTTTGGGATCAAAACCAAATTGCATATCTTATTTCAAAATCAAATAAAAATATCCAACTAGCAGGGCATTGCCATACTAGGTGTGGTCTCCTTACAATAACCAAAATGGCTTACATTTATAGAACTTAGAAGAAGAGAGAGAAAAGAGAAGTTCAGGAGGCATAAGGACAAGTGTCCAAAGATGAAAATCAATTACAATACATGAAAATGAGGTGGAAGAGAGATCAAAAACTAATGTTAACATGTGTCCATCCCAAACTAAGCACCTTCCTCTCATGTGGCATTGAAACTCCTATATCACTCTGCCTTACAAAATACCTTCATCATGGGATTCCTTGAGCATTCCAAAATATAATAGGGACACGTGTATCATGTACAATAAGGAGAGGAAGTTAAAAAGAGGCCTCCACCTACATTGGGAGTTTTCCTAATCATTGACCTTTTCTTACACAAGCATAATCATCATCTACAACCATGATCACTCTCCAATAGGGTTTTCTTGACAATTGACACTAGAATATTCTTATCCTTCCTAACTGATCCATATCATGGGTATCATGACACATTTTAGGATACTTCATATGCTTGGATCCATCAGACACATATTAATAGGTATCCAAATTTAGGTTATAACTCTTTTCACTATGTTACTTTAGAGACTAGCTGAAGTGAGAGGCCTAACAGGGACACTTGTGAGCATTTATAAGCTCTGAAAATGGCATAGGAAGTTTGTTCAAATCTCAAGCTATCCTCCCAAGTGGTTGGTATCCCATGATCATCTTTAGGACCTACAAAACACAATAAATTTCATGGATTCCATATAATAATTTCATTGATCTAAACCTCATGAAGTTTTCAACAACTTATATTTAACTCTCAAGGTCAAATTCATTCATTTGGATGCACTTTGAGCTTCATTTATTCTACCAAGACACAAAATAGGGCTTTAAGTTGTTTTGAGTGCACTATCACTTAAGGGATTGTTCATAAAAATATAACACTATAACTCTAAACTAACATAACAATTTTATTTCTTGTTACCTCCTTCATCCTCCTATAACTTCTTAGAATCCCATGTAATGTCTCCAAGTAGGTGCGAGCATTTGAAGTTGAACTCTCAATTGCACCCCTTTAATTTGCATACCCTATAATGGTGTTGGGTCCAAAAGTGATCAGTATGTGACCTTTTATGCATGATGAAAGATAAATCACCTTTGATGGACCCATAAAAACATATTTCACACCATTATAATGATCATTTCATGCCACAAGTGTAATTGATATACCAATCTGCCTTAGGTCTAAACCTTGTTTCATAAGGTTGCCTACAACTTAAGACTCAACCTAACTATCCAGTGGTTTCCCCTACCTTAGGATGGATCCAAAACCTTCCATATACCTATAAAATCATGAATTATCTAAGTGGAAATCTTTGACAAGGTTGAAAATGCATATGACCCTCAACTTGGATTTTAGGCCTAAGGGTTTCCCTCATGCATGACTGTAACCTTTGTTGCTCAAGGCACCTTGTTTGCTTTCAAATATCCTAGGAAGATTTTTTAGCTTGTGTTATGTTTTATATAGCTTCAACAACCTTCATTTTATCTTTTATTGTATTTTGGTCACCTACTCATCACTTTTCCTCAAAACTACCAATCTTGTGCATGGGAAAAGTACCTTACCTCTGAGATAAAATAGAGAGTATTATCCCTATTAGCCTTCAAAAATTGACCATTTGAGGGGGTTATTAAACTCTTAAGGGTAATATTTACCAAATATTATCACCTAACTTGTCTATTTGACTTTCCAAAACCTCTAAAAGCTAAGACAAACTTGTAGGAATGCACTATGTATAGGGGTTTTGAAGGATGACTGAGTTTTACATCTTTGTTTGGAACCTATTTTTGACACATGATAATTAAAATATCCTATTAATATTCCATGATGTATTGAAACCATTTTGTATCATATTGTTATTCTAAACACTTTCTATGCTTTTGGAAACATAGACTAAGTCTATAACTGCCTAGAATGAGACCACTATTTAGGCCTACTTGTGGGTTGTTTGAGCTTGGTTTAGGCTTTAAGAACACAATTTAAACATACTATGGTGATTAAAATATAATATATATGGTCATCCATCATTTTTTTCAAAATTAATCTCCATCCCTTGCACTAATTTATCTCTCATTCCCAAGACTAGGCCATCTGCTTGTTATGGACTGAGACTACCTTAAGACCCTGCCTATAAGTCTAGTCTGAGCTTTGAGTATGGGTGTGGACCTCATTTTAAGTTATTAGGTCATGAGAATCTCTTCATGATTTGATTTATATTATAAACCATTGAGTTAACATCAATTTTATGCTTAGGTTCTTGACTAGGACACCCCTGCCTTGATTGTAATAGTCCTTGTTCTGACCCCTGTAGGTGTTTATAGGTGGTCATGGGTATGAATTAGGTCTTGAATGATGCTTTAGAACATTATTTAGGCATCCAAAGCCATTAGGACTTAAAATTTACACCTACTCAACCTAAAATTACTTGGAACCTCCTCAAAATCCATTGTTTCACTTTACTACCAATATGCCCTACATGACTGTGTTTCATGGATTTTAGGTCTACCTATAGGTGCATTGTCAAAATCTAGTGGTTTCTTGGGAAACTTTGGACTCAAATTATTCATCCTTCACTCACATTTTGAATCTCAAAATTGGAATGACCATTTTATGTGATAGGGACTACTAAACCAAACAATCAAGAGCATTAGAAACTCCTTTTGTCATGGTATATGTTATTCCAAAAAAGCTCAAGGACCTCTATTTTGGTAAATTTGGGATAGAGAGATCAATACAATTTGATCATCATTTTGAAGGAAAAATATGCTTTTCATATCATTCTAACCTTTATGAAATGTATACCATGACCCTTTGGGTATGTTAAAACCTCAAAATGAATTCCATCATGTGTTTCACCATTCACCCCTCCATACAAACCTCCTGAAGCTCTTGTATAAGGCAACTATGAGTGTTATTCTACTAACAAGGTAATGAATAAGAAAATTGGATAATTTAATTTGAAGGGTTGTTGATCTAATCTCTCACAATATCATTAAATGAAATCACTCTTCTAACATGAATCCAAGAACACTAAACATCTCCATGGATCCTCTTCCATGTTGAAATAACATAGGTTATACATCTATGACTACAAACTTGAGAAAAAAGTATAATTTGGGAAATATCCCTCAAGGGCATTAACAGAGAGAGTGTGTTGGGTAAAGAGAATGTCATGAAGAGGTCCTATTCTATTCTAAAAATACTCCATCAAAAAAATATATCTCCATAGATTTTTGAAAACAAGAAACATATGCAAACTTATACCCCCCTTTGAATGCAAGTGCATAAAAAGATGTCGCAGGTGTTAAAAATTGTTCATAAAGGAGGAGGAACCAAATTTAAATTTATTGCTATGGATTTGAGTTATATTCAAATTACTATCCACCCCAAATACCATTTTTCCCAACTTCAACTATATGGCTCACATCAAGTGTTTGAATTTGACATTCATTAGCTTACAAACAAAAAGTGAAAGAAAAAGAAGTTACAGATGAATTTTTTTATGAAATATCTACATTTAAAGCATATTAATGGGTTTGGGGAGGTGAATAGGTACTCCACCCACATTTTTAGTTGAAGGTGAGTTCCACAAGTCCATACAAGTGCTACAAATGGCTTATTTTTAAGGAAAAACTACCATTTACTACATATAACTGACTCTTTAACTACCATTTGACTGATCCTGACATAGTATAACCTCATCCATGTTGAGATTCATTTTGGTGACAAATATTTTAACTCCACCATTCATACAAGTCGTTAATTGAGCTAGAAAAGTGGCCAAATGACCCTTTTTGCTCATGAAACCTAGCAAGTGACAAATTTATGACTTGAAGACACCTTGAAACATAAAACATCCCATCTTATGACATTTACAACACAGTTTGGCACTTTGACTTAGATTGACTAGGTTTGACCAAGGTTGACTTTAGTTGACAAGCCTAGTACAGGGAAGATGGGCCCCAATAAGGACTAAGGGAAGGATACTGAGACATATAGGAAACTAAGAGACCCCATAGGACACATGAAACCTTCTTAAAAAGTTCAAAATATTATGGGTTGACTCAATTTAATTATAAGTCAAATTTGGTCAACATTCTTGGTGATTTCTAGGGGTTATATGCCAGCTATGCCTAAGACCAGTTGCCTAGTCCTTCCATTGGGCATGGAGTCATGCATATGGGAACTAAAATTGACTTAAATATACATTTGAATTAAGGAAAAAAATATAGTTGACCCACACACACAAAATCAAAGGCACACTCCAAATAAAGGGAAGGAAACACACTTGTGCTATGAAGCACATAGGAAACACAAGACAAACTAAAATAAACATACTCTAATATTTACAAACTAAATAGAAAGAGATGATCCTCCTATATCAAAAGGAAAGATTTTTATACCATATTAGTGAAGTGAACTAGAAGGATGTGCAAGTTGAAACTTAAGACTTATTCTTGTTTGTTCGATGCCTTGTTCACTTCTCATGGTGCTTTCATTGGTTTCATCTGGTTCTACAACTAAGAAAATGTGTATTGCTTGCTTCTATTTCAAAAGTTCTAGAACATACTCCTCTTGATTGGTTTGAATGGAAACCATATCCCTTGGTTCAAATAATTTATCATCTATTTTGGACTCATTTTTACCCTCACACTCAACCTCAATTTTTGTTGTAAGTGGCTTTCCATCATCAAGACTATACTCATTTTGAAAAGTAAGGTACCAATCAATCTTTGGTGATCTTAGCAACTGAATGCATGGGAGAGGTTATTTAAAATTTACTACCTCTCTTGGTACTTTTTATTCCTCATCTATCTTATGCATTTGATTTTTTTGAGATGAACCATGGACTATAATATGAATCTATGGCAGACTCTTGAGTAGGCTTAGTAAGATTGAGAGGAGACTTAGGAGTAGAAGGATGAGAATGATCAATGTTTGGCTTTCTTGGAGGGAGGAGATGTAAATGAAAATTGTTACACATCTTTGACTCAATTTGGGCTTTCCAACTAGGCTTAAACTTGAAGATAAATTGATACATATCATTAGACACTCTTCTCCCAATCTTAGCCATAAATTCATTAGCTAAGAATAGAGCAAAATATGGTTTCACATCTATAACTATTATATATTGTGGGATTCTAACATTAGGATAAACAAGAAAATCAAAATATACACGTATGTTTCTTTCAATACCAAGATTTTTTATATCTCTTTTATCTAATTTCAATTCAAATCTAGAATCAAACTCATACTATAGGTTCAACTCATCAACTATTTCTTTAGGGATAAAATAATGACTTGTAGTAGTACTAAAATCACAATTATGAATCAAGACATTAACAATGATCATGGTGGTGATGAAAGGAGAAGGAAAAACCTTCTTGACTTTATGAGGAACATGAAATTGATGTTGTATTGCTTGCTTCTATTTCAAAAGTTCTTTCAACTCCATCAATTCACTTTTCAAACCTTCCAAATAAAGGTTGAAATCATTATCATCTTGATCAAAATGATCATTAAGATTAGTAGGTTTGTAATAGGAGTGAGTTGATGTTGGAGGAGATTATAATGGTTGATATGAATCTTAATAAATTACAATCTCTTGAGGGTAGCTTGTGGAGAAACCATGAACACCACAAGCAGAACCATCTTGATAAGGAGGTACATGATGATTAGAATATGAAGTGTACATACCATAATTGATGTTTTGAATCACTAGGACTACTTACACCAGTTGAAATCATTTGGAGTCACCATTGGTGCTTTGATTGCCTTTAGAGGCTAATGAGTTGAAGGATAACACCAAGAATTCCTTCAATTTAATTCAATTGTCCCATCAAGCATGCCATAAATTTTGTCTCCAAATATTACATCCTATAAGAGGGTTTTAAAGCCTCTTCTATATTTAGAAAACATTGGACTACTTCCAGGTGTGTCGGGCACCTATGGTGGAAGTAGACCTCTAGGATTGAAAGGGCTAGATCCCTAGAGATATCTTGATGTATTTGTCACCTAATCTAATACTTGCTTGTGTGAAAAGGGATAGGATTTATATAAAAGTAAACTATTCTAAGGGGGTGATACACCATGAATATCTCCATAAGATTATCATACAAATACACTAAGAGACAAGACTCACAAAACTAGCTTCTACCTCTTAGAGCACTCTAACGTTAGTATTTCAAACATGAAGATGGAATATATGAAAGACTACTCAAGGTGAGTTAACCAAAGATTAGTTTTATACATAAGGCTACTTTAACTCTTGAAAAATAAACTCATACACTTAACAACACTTCATGTGACCTGTTAGAATGAAATAACTTGCATCAAACATGGAAGGATTGAGAAGAAGTAAGGATTAAAATCAATCACTTGAATTTCACTATACATCTCTTCACACACTTAGAAAATATAGTTTGTAGGATAAAAACTAGCTTTCATATCTTATTTCAAAGGAAAAGTGCAATATCAAACTAGCAGGGCTTCACCATATTAGGTGTGGTCTCCTTATAATAGCCAAAATGGTTTGCATTTATAGAACTTGGAAGAAGAGAGAGAAAATAGAAGTTCAAGAGGCACAAGGACAAGTGTCCAAAGATCAAAATCAATTACAATACATGGAAATTAGGTGGAAGAGAGATCAATAATTGATATGAAAATGTGTCCTTCCCAAACTGAGCACCTTCCTCACATGTGGTGTTGAAAATCCTCAATCACTCTCCCTTAGAAACTACATTAATCATGGGATTCATTGAGCACTCCAAATTAGATTAGGGACAAGTGTCTCATGTGCACTGAGGAGAGGAGGTTATAGAGAGGCCTCCACCTACATTGGGAGTTTTCCTAATCATTGACCTTTTCTTACACAAGCACAATCATCATCTTCAACCATGATCACTCTCTAATAGGCTTTTCTTGACAATTAACACTAGTATATTCTTATCCTTCCTAATTGACCCATACTAGGGGTCTCATAACACATGGTAGGACACTTCATATTCTTGGCTTCATTAGACATATCTTAAAGGTATCCAAATTTAGGTTATCACTC
This sequence comes from Torreya grandis, assembly GCA_037957365.1. NCBI lineage: Eukaryota > Viridiplantae > Streptophyta > Pinopsida > Cupressales > Taxaceae > Torreya > Torreya grandis. The sequence continues at coordinate 2,341,955 of JARHVA010002748.1, forward strand.
TTTTCACTATGTCACTTTATAGACTGGCTAAATTGAGAGGCTTAACAAGGACACTCATTATCATTTATAAGCTATAAAAATGGCATAGGGAGTTGGTTAAAGTCTCAATATATCCTCCCAAGTGGTTGGTATCCCATGATCATCTTAAAGACATACAAAACATAATAAATTGTTAAAGAAACCTACTTTCTACCTAATATGTATGGATTCCATATAATCTAATTCCATGGATCTAAACCTCATGAAGTTTCAAACACTTCTCTTTAGCTCTTAGGTTCAAATTCATTCATTTGGATGCACTTTGAGCCTCATTTCTTCCACTAGGTCACAAAATAGGGCTTTAGGAGGTTTTGAGTGCACTAGTCCTTAAGGGATATTCATAAATATCCAATGTTGGAAATCTAAACTAACACCCAAATTTTCTTACTTTGGACCTCCTTCATCCTCTTGTAACTTTTTAAAATCCCTTGTAATGTCTCCAAGTAGGTGTGAGCATTTGATGTTAACCTCTTGATTGCACCCCTTCAATTTGCATACCCTATCATGGTGTTGGGTCCAAAAGTGATCAATATGTGACCTCTTCTTCATAATAAAATATCAATAAACTTTTATGGACCCCAAAAAACATATTTTACACTATTATAATGATCATTTCATGCCAAAAGTGTAACTGATATACCAATCTGCCTTAAGTCTAAACCTTGTTTCATAAGTTTGCCCACAACTTAAGACTCTCTAATCCCCTAACTCCTAATGGATCTAACAACTCAAATATACATCTTCAATCATGAATTATCCAAGTGGAAATCTTTTACAAGGTTTAAAATTCATATGACCCTCAACTTGGCTTTTAGGCCTAAGGGTTGCCTTCACACATGACTATAACATTTATTACTCAGGGCACCTTGTTTTATTTCAAAGATAATACAAAGTTTTTTTATCTTGTGTTAGGTGTTACATATATTTAAAAACCTTTATTTGACATCTCATCATCTTTTGGTCACCTACTCATCACTTTTCCTCAAAACTATTAGTCTTGTGCATGGGAAAAGTACCTTACCTATGAGATAAAATAAAGAGTATTAGCCCTATTATCCTTGGAAAATTTACCACTTAAGGGTGTTATTTAAATATTAAGTGTACTCTCTACCAAATTTGAGAACCTAAATCATCCATTTGACCTTCTAAAACCTTTAAAAGCAAAGACAAACTTGTAGGAATGCACTATCTGCAGGGGTTTTGAAGGATGACTGAGTTTTGCATATATGTTTGAGACCTATTTTTTCCACATGATACTTAAATTTTCCAATTAATCTTCCATGATGTATTTAAACCATATTATATCCTATTGGTATTTCAAACACTTTTTATGCTTTTGGAAACATAGACTAAGTCTATAACTGCTTAGAATGAAACCACTATTTAGGCCTACCTGTGGGTTATTTGAGCTTGGTTTAGGATTTAAGAACACAATAAAAACCTAATATAATGTTTAAAATATCATATATATGGTCACCATCATTGTTTTAAAAATTGAGCTCCATCCCTTACACTAATTTATCTCTCATTCCCAAGACTAGGCCATCTACTTGTTATGGACTAAGACACCCTTAAGACCCTACTTGTAAGTCTAGTATGAGATTTTACTATGGGTATGGACCTCATTTTAATGTTATTAGGTCATGAGAGTCCCTTCATGCTTTTATTTATATTATAAACCCTTGAGTTAACATCAATTATGTGCTTAGGTTCTTGACTAGGAAACCCCTACCTTGACTGTAATAGTCCTTATTTTAACCCCTATAGGTGTTTTTAGGTGATCATGGGTATGAATTAGGTATTTAATGATGATTTAGAACCTTATTTAGGCCTTCAAATCCATTAGGCCTTGAAATTTACACATACTCAACCTAAAATTACCTAGAACCCCTCAAAATCCATTATTTCACTCTATTTCCAATATACCCTACATGACTGTGTTTCATGGATTTTAGGTCTGCCTGTAGGTACACTATCAAAATCTAGTAGTTTCTTGGGAAACTTTGGACTCCAATTGTTCATCCCTCACTCACCTTTTGACACTCAAAATTAGAATGAGCATTGTATTTGGCAAGGACTACTAAACCAAATAATCAAGAGCATTAGAAAATCCTTTTGTCATGGTATATGTTATTCCAAAAAAGCTCAAGGACCTCTGTTTTGGTCATTTTGGGATAGAGAGATCAATACAATTTGATCATCATTTTGAAGGAAAAATCTACTTCACATAACATTCTAACCTTTATGACATGTATGCCATGACTCTTTGGATATGTTAGAACCTCAAAATTAATTCCATCATGTGTTTCACCATTCACCCCTCCTGAAGCTCCTGTATAAGGCAACTATGAGTGTCATTCTACTGACAAGGCAGTGAAAAATAAAAATGAACAATTTGCTTTAAATGGGTGTTGATCTGATCTCTCACAATATCATTTAATTAAATCAATTTTCTAACATGAATCCAAGAACACTAAACATCTCCATGGATCCTCTTCCATGTTGAGATAACATAGGTTATACATTTATGACTGCAAACTTGAGAAACCAGTATAATTTAGGAAATATCCCTTAAGGACCTTAAGATAGAGAGTGTTGGGTGATGATGAAATCATGGAGAGGGCCTATTACATTCTAATAATACTCTATCAAAATCATATAGCTCCATAGATTTTTGAAAACAAGAAACATATGCAAACCTATACCCCGCTTTGAATGCAAGTGCATAAAAATCTGTCTGAGATGTTAGAAATTATTCATAAAGGAGGAGGCACCAAATTGGAATTTCTTGCTATGGATTTGAATTAAACTCAGAGTAATATCCACCCCCAAGACCATTTTTCCCAACTCCAATTGTTTGGATCACACCAAGTGTTTGAATTTGACCTTCCTTGGCTATAAAGAGAAAGTGAAATAAAAAGAAGTTATAGATGAAATTTTTGAGGAAATATCTACACTCCAAGCATGGAAATGGGTGTGGGGAGGTGAAGAGGCACTCCACCCACATTTTTAGATGAAGGTGAGTTCTAAAAGTCCATAAAAGTGCTACAAATGGCCTATTTTTAAGGAGAAACTACCATTTCCTACATATAACTGACTCTTTAGTTTACATCTAACTCATCCTAGCATAGTCTAACCTCCTCCATGTTGAGATTCATTTTGATGACAAATATTGTAACTCCACCATCCATACAAGTCATTAATTGAGCTAGAAAAGTGGCCAAATGACCCTTTTTGCTCATGAAACCTAGCAAGTGACCAATTTATGACTTGAAGACACCTTGAAACATAACCAAGACCATCTTAGGACATTTAAAACATAATTTGGTACTTTGAATTAGTTTGAATAGGTTTGACCAAAGTTGACTTTAGTTGACTAGCCTAGTACAAGGATGATGGGCCTTAACAAGGACCAGGGGAAGGATAAGTCAGACATATAGGAAAACCCCATAGGACACATGAAACCTTCTTCAAAAGTTCAAAATAGTAGGGGTTGACTTAATTTTACTAGAATTAAAATTTGGTCAATAGTAATATCTTGTGATATTAAGGATTTATTTTGAGTGTTAGTTTCATTGAAAGGCTACCAACCGAAATCTTGCATCAAGTTATTGTAAGGAACAATATCTTTTAAATTGGAAGGTATATTAGGATCAAGGGTTGTATATGTCTTAATTTGGGTTATGGTTCCTTGATTTTGATAAGGTTGCCTATTTTATTGAAACCTTGATAATGGGGTCATTATTTATTGAAACAATGATAAGTGTTCTGGTTTTGTTGCTAATAAGGTCTACCTTGGTACTGCTATCTCTTGAGTTAAACAATTTCATTTCCATAATCTTGTAACATGATTTTTAGATCACCAATATCATTAGCTTGATTAGGAGGGGATACAACTTAGACCTTTAGAGATGGAATATGGGCTATAAATGGAATTTGGGGAACTTGAGGAGGAGGAACAAGTTGTAATTTTGGGAATCAGAGTCCTTATAACAAGTTTACTAGCTTGTATTAAGCTACTTTCTTCTCTTATCACAATCTCATAGGAATTTATCAAGGTATTACCACCCAGAGATTGTATCATGACACTTATATCAAAATTAAGGGCCTTAAGATATCACAAAAATACACACTCTAGAGAGGGTCTAACCAATGTAGGGATCCTAGTCCATGTCTTTTGGAATCTGAGGTTAAAATCAAACATGAACTCATAGGGGTACCTTTGTATAGAAGTCAGTTATTTAACCAAAGATAAATGATCAAACTTGTCTTCAAATTTCCTAACTAAGGCTTCACCTAAATCATCCCAAGTAGCAATGAAATTCAAAGGGAGGTTCCTATACCATTACAATTCTTTTCCCTTAAAGGAGTTGGCAAGTAATCTGATATCCATATTATCTTGAGTAACATTATGAACATATCATTGATTGGAAACATCTTGGATATGCTCAATAATAGTAATTTTATCCCATTCTCTTGAGAAGGGATACTTTTTAGGGTAGACATAGGAATGTCATCATATTGGACTAAATTCAAGGGACTACCCCTATTAAATTGAATAAACACTTGATTTCTGATAACCATTCGGGTGAAAGGGATTTGGCTTATGGGAAAAATAAATTGGACTAAACAATAGGGTAATAGGTAGATGAATGATTATTTTGAGAATAAATATTTATCCTATTGAATCTTGATCTTTTATAATAAGTAAAAGGCAATTCAATATGTTCAAGAGTACCTTTACTTGATGATCTTGTTGTAACCTTTAGCATGAAAACACTATCTATAAGATGTTATGAGCTCTACAACTTGAGAGATATTTAACTTTTGATGATGGTAGATGTCTTCTGACTTTAGCAATTTCTTCTTCTCAATCTTCAAACTTTAATTATGCTAAAGAATCTGGATCCCATCAGGTGTGCCAAAATTGTTGGTGGTCTAGATTGCACCTTAACTAAGTAGAAGATTGTTTAAGTCTTTTAATCAAATCTAGTCTAACATAGGATTGATCTTAGGATGTGGGTATCCTAATAATGGATCAGATCTATAGAGAAGGTCAGATTCCTTCTAGATCTATCACCTATACTAAACCTAAAATATCACTTGCATGAAAAAAGGAGAGAGATTTTAACAATAACTTATGAAAGCATGTAAAAGAGGTGATGCACCAATGATTTGATCACTAAAACTTAGACAAGACACACTATATAATGTATTAAATACCAAATAAGATCAATACCACATAAATATTTCACAATAAGGCATTAATCAATTATCAAATTAGCATGAGAGGGTAAATATCCACTTTCATGTTAAACAACAAACTATAAATTGCACTTATAATGACCTGTGAGAACTTATAAATAACTTCATGAAGGTGAGAAAACTTAGGCATAGATAAGGAACATACATTCACTTAACTATAATATATGAATTCATGGAACACACTTCAATCTAGCTTGGAACATGACGGAATTCAATCTTTATTGCATAAAAATGTGTTATAATACAAAATTTGGTAGAGTCTGATCATAGCAAAAAGAGGGATCTATTTTAAGGCTTAGAAGCCTATATTTATAAAAAAAATATAAGGAGAGAGAGAGATAACTGAGCACATAGAAAACATCAAATGAGGTCCAACTACTTTTGATGGATTAACATTATCAAAGATGCTGGGTCATGGTATTATCAAGAAAGAAGGTCCAATAAAAGAATTAAATGCTTCATTGATATTTATACATCCACCAAGTGTCCTTCTTGAAACTCTATGTCATTATATAATGATCTACTGATGATGGTTATGTCTTAGAATTGATAGAATTATTCCACATCTACTTTGGGTGGCCAACTGTACCTACTCATTGAAAAAGTGATCCTCATGATAGGTGAGACACATATCCATGGTCTGTATTAACTCCAATATCAAACACAAGTCTGTTTATATGCGAAAACCAATCCAATTATTGGTTTTCACATATTCATAGTATTCATGGAAACATGTAGACTATTGTCCCTAGTCTAATCACTAGTCTATCTTCAACCTTTGTATTAGGCCTAAAAGATCTATTTTACCTATATAGAGCTCTACTGGTGATGCTTTGTCCCACTAGTTCCACTTAGATCTTGCTTGATCTTTGGTCCCTTTATTTTATCTTATCTAGTTCAAGAATTCCCTATCAAAATGTCCTAGGCTCACCCTTTATTTATTGGTTATCGATTGCTAACTTGGATCATTGATATGTTAACATATCTCTCTCTATTAGATCTTACTTATCTAGATGAATGTTAATAATTGATATTATGCTAGTTAAATGTGTTTTTGAAACTTGTCATGCACACATTTGATTTTGAGATTCACTTACCCTTTAACCTTTTCTCACCATTAGATCTAAAAGTATGATTGAACACATGTTGTTAGATCTACTTGGGACCCATGGTTTGAAATCCAATAGCTACTTATTATGTCTTAAATTTGACATCTGTGTGACCATCATTTGACATCCATATAGATGTATTTGATGTCCTATAGACTGTCAAATTTAAGATCCAATGGATTTTTGTAGTGGCTTAAAGTTGGTGTTTGTGCGAATGTATCTCATTATTTAACCAACTTTGAAGATTTATATCTTCAAGTGAAAAAATCATGGATGGACCAAATTTGTTGAAGATATTTCTGAGATAAAAAGGATTCTACCCACTTAATCTATTGGTTCTAGGAGCTTTTTGTGAAGATAAAAAATGTTTAAACAAGCTTGTTTGTGTGTTTTTTCATGACATATACACGACTGTACAGTCATTTGATTCTCAGCAACTATTCATCAAGGCCTACATTTAATACTTACACAATTGTCATACTATGCATGACTAACTTTGGAATTCCATAACTTAATATAGGAAGATTGTACAAACTTAAAACTTAAAGGATATATTCTTGGCACAAGGGACTATATGGTGCTAAAATTTTATTACTTACGAGGCCTTCTGAGCTCATTTATAAAATGTACGAGTAAATTGGTTCATTTGTTTGCTATATGATATCTTGGTGATGATCTGTTTCCTCAAATATAGATAGTCCATATTTTTCTCAATCATTCAAGGCTTTGATGATCTCCTAAAGCTTGTGCAACCTGGTTCATGTTCATGGACACCATGAAAACTACTTGGATCCTTCACTTTCAACTATAGACCTATCCCTTAAAGATCAATTAGATCATAATTTAAGGTTTCTTAAAGTGTTTTAAAATATTTTTAAAAACTATATGATTTCCACTTAAGGTTTATCTGCTCCTTGTGACATTGGGTCACTCTTCAATCAATATCCTACTCCTTCCACTAGAATCATGAACTAGGCACATTTTTGTTAGCATAATAGGCATGTTACCCATATGACTCACCAATTTGTTATCCTATTTTGACACCTAAGTTAAAATAAGATCCATAAAATCAAAAAACTTTAACCTTAGGTGATTTAGGAGGTCGTAGTTGAGTCCAAAATACCTTATTAGAATGAAAAATTAAGGTAAGTCTCTTTTATGTGTTTTGGTCTATTTGAGTCTTCTAAGTCAAAAAGGGTAGTTTGTGGTGCATTTAAAAAAAATTCAATGGTCAAGTGAGATTAATAGGGGTCTTAAAATATGTCATGGTATATACCAAGGAGTTTCAAGTCAATAAAAGTTAGCTATGGACAATAAATGTCAGCTTTAGAGGCTTCCAAAGCAATTACAATGTGGGAGGAGGGGGAATATGTAGATAAATTATGTTGTAAAAATGTTCATGTGTTTTCAGGTATATAAAGTGATTCTACATCAGTTATAAGGTAATAATAAGTCAAAAATGCCATATCTATTTTATTGAATCTTTCACAAGCTCACATTGGTAAAAATGGTTTGAATAGTACGACCAAGAGAAAGAAGGTGGGGCCATAAAAAATTGGGAATTGATTATTGTCTTGGTTAGATTAAAACTTAGGTCATTGGATCTCATATTCATATACTTATCTTTATTAATAATTGATAAGAAGTTAAGGGTCTAAAATCTACTAGTCAACCATTATTGGGGTCTTTCTTGAGCTTTCTAGGTAGAATGGTGGAATATTTTTTGAAAGATAAAGTTTTTATGAGTCTTAAAAAATCCTCTCAAGTATCTTGAAGTATTTTTAAATATTTTCATGAAGGTACATGTCATTGAATGAATGGTAATATCCATGCAAGAGAGGTTTTCAAGTTAGAATTGTAGGTCTACATTCAACCTAGAAAGGTTTATGTTTAGAACATGGTGGAATATATTTTCATGGTGTTTAAAAATATTATTCATATATATATATATATATATATATATATATATATATATATATATATATATATATATATATATATATATATATATATAAAGTATAAAATTTTTATACCATGGACACTAATTTAATTATCTAATGGCCTAGTTGAAGAGGCCTAATTCAAACGTCATATTCAATTGCCTAAGCCAAACATCTACAAAATTCTATATATAGGTAGTGGATTCAATAAGATTGAAGATGTTTTGAGATGTTTTTTGAACTTAAAATTAAGTGTTATAAAATTTCCATGAGTTTAAATATCTTTCATAATGTGATGAGAAACGGCCTACTCATGCTAAATAGTCAGGTCCTCTTGATAGTCACCTACAGGGTTGTAGGTGGAAGTTGACAGTAAGAGTAGAGGTTCTGAACTTATTTGAGATATTATGATCTTCATAGTATAGTGAAATTTAACTCTTGATGATGATGTGGTCACCATAAGATACCAATTACAAGGTGATAAAGGCCTAATTCAAGAGTAGACAACCAAATTCCTAAGAGAGACCTAAAGGATTGTATGTGTGGAAATAATGAAATACAGAGGACGTTTAAGTTGTTTTAAGAAACTATATGGATTGGAAATGAATGGAAAAGAGATATAAAATTATTAATAACCAATTTTAGATATTATGATGTGATTTGAAAAGACAACTTGGACCAATAAACAATCAAACTCCTAAGAGAGACCTACAGGAGTGTGCATGAATAATGAAACACAAAAGATGTTTGTGATGTTGTAGGGTTTCAAGGTTTTGAAAATGTCTTAAGAGAATAAAAAACATATAAATTCTAAGGAATAGGTTTGGTATTTGTCTTGAATATGGTCTTGGAGACCTGAAAGATTTCAAACTCAAACCAATATACATTCAACTATCCAGAATGTCACCTACAACCAGTTGAATACTTGACATTACAAAGAAGAAATAGTGGAATGAATAGAGGTTAAAGTATTTGAATAAGTTATTGGATCATAAAATATGTGAAAAAGGTTTTAAGGGGTTTAATGTTGAAGATAGGGTTTTAAAACACTAAGAAAGGACTAATCATAGTCAACTGTCTAAGAATAGTCACCTACATCTAGTCAAGATTTTGTTTTTGCACAATAATGTTTGATAGAGAATGGGTTTTAGGACCATATAAAATGTTTAAAGGTGTCAATATACAATTAAGTAATAATGTAAATATTTGAGAGTTGGTCTAGGAAACCTAAAAGGTTATGGAAACCTCATTTACACTCAGACCTTATTTTGCACGTACAATTGATTGTAGAGAGTTTGTCTTGAGATAGAGGTTTGTATAAGTTTTTGAAATTCAAGAAATGAGTTTAGGGTTCAAAATTATTTTAAATTAAAAATGGGCACACAATCATGTTGCACATATACAATCATGACCCTATTAAGTTGAATCAATCCAAGTCACAAATACAGTCCTATTAGGTAGATAGCTAAGGAGATGAAGGGTATTCTATTTGAAGTGAATTTAAGACTTAGAATACATGAGAAAATTTTAAATTACACATAAATTTTTATACATTAAATTCTTAAACTCAACAAGATAATAACACAGTGTACCCTATCCAATCTCAAATAAGCCAAGTGCATACTAACCAGTCTTGAAGAGAGTAGAGATAGTTAGTTGAAGAGATGATATTAAAGTGAGTTGGAGATAGGTTATACCTTTGAGAACATTTAATACATGGTGAAAGGTATGTATAATCACTCCATGAAGATTTCATACCATGCCAATGATGAAACAAGTGAGTGCAGGCAATTAGGGTAGGATTGACAATTTGAATTAAGAACCCTAGGCCTTGGCAAATGAGGTGGTTAGAGAGTTTATTAAAATAAGGTGATAATATAAAAATATTAATAGGTAAAGGAGGATTTAACATACCTCATTAAGGTCATTATAACTAAGACTCAACTCAATATAACCACCTATAGACTATAATCTTGCTCAAACCCCAAAATGCTTATTTTCAATCTGTTTGTTTGCTTTGCTTGGTATAGTCAAGAGGATTTGCATTAGACATTTTGATAATATGTGAATTTATACAACCTAATTTAATTAAAATTTTTGTAATTTTTTGAAGGATTCATATGTCCAGCTTTATGATTCATCCTTAAGAACCTAAACCACTTTTATGATGCTTAGGAGGGATATAATGACTAGTTTGTAGAGATGGACTTATAAATCACACCTAATTTTATTTTTTACTCATAAAAACTCTTATAATTTGTTATATACTCCAAGTTTATCATCCACATGCACTTTAATTTTATAGACTATTCTACAAATTTCTATAAATGCATTATTTTATGTGTTTTTAGTGTTTTACAATGATTTTGAAGAGATGGACACTTTAAAATCATTATAATATATCAATTGAGACTTATTTAATCTCATAAAATAAAAAAAAATTATTAATAACACATGGAAGTGACTAAACCAACTCCATTTTGTAAGGCAGTCCAAACAGGGTTTTGAAGGGCTTGTTTTTTGCCATTTTCATGATTTTTCTATAAGCACAGTGTTATCAAATCTAAAAATTGACCTGGAGGTTGGTATTGGAGTATATAAATTTAATAACACACTTTATATATGTTTCAAAATTGAAAGATGAGTTTAGATCCAAAAATCCACTTTATAGGCTTAGAGGCCTAATTAGGCCTAATTGGCAGAAGAGATATGTAGAAAAAGTAGACTTACACTTGGATCCAGCTCATGAAATTTGGTATATAATTGTAAGTCCATATAGGTTCATATATATATATACATATATATATATATATACATATACATATATATATATATATACATATATATATATATACATATATATATACATATATATATATATATATATACATATATATATATATATATACATATATATATATATATATATTTATATATATATATATATATATATATATGTATATATATATATATATATATATATATATATATATATAACACTCCCACACAAGGATTTTTACAAAAAAAAGGCTACAAAAAATGAGGCCTAATTGAGGCTTTTGGTAGAGAGTGACTTGTTGGGGCTATTTTAAGACCTAAAAATGGATGTTTTTAGGTATAATATAAGTTTAAAAATCCATAAATGAAGTTTGGATGAGATAGAGTAGCTAAAACCAAGTTTTGACACTTGTGTGTAAAATAGGCCTAAAGAGATGAAGAGCCTTCTAGACACCTTACAAGAGAAGAGGTGATGTATCAAAGAGAAGCTATTAGGGTTAAACGAGAGGAGTCAAGAGTAGTTAAAATTTTTATGATAAACTAATTTGATAATTAAGAAGTCCACTTGTCCTTCAACATTTAAGAATAAGGGAGATTTTCAAGTGCTATTCAAGGTATCAAACATGCTTTTTAACTCCCATACAACTTGGAGAGATAGAACATCTGAAGAGGGAAAAAACATGGTATGTTGGACCTATTTAATCTACTCTCTAAATCATCTTCTTGTTTTAACTTACATGACACTTGTCTACATTCTCTCTCTTACACTCTTTTTCTCTTCTCTCATACTTATGCTATATATTGAGCCACTTTGGTTTTGAAATGTATCCTCCACCTGGGTATGGTGAATCCCTACTCATTTTTTATACCTATTATTAATAAAATAGTTGAATTTTTACCTCATTAAATGAATACATGTAGTTATAAAGCTCTAAATGGTTGATCTTATCAAGTATAAATTTATATCACCTTGTTTGTGTCCTATTTATCTTGCCTCATGTGGATATTTATCTATTGTAGGTTGTAGTTGATGTTATCAGGGATATCTTGTGGGATTTGAAGTGGAAATATTATTATATATTAGAATTAAAATGACTTACCCTTATACAAAGCAGTAATGCTATAGGTTCATTCTAGGATGTGTGTATGTTCATGTTGTCCTTTAGGTCCTAGTGTATTGTGTAATGTGTGGTAGTGGTCAACAAAGTTTAGTGCATCACCACTATAGTTAAGTTTATTTCACTTCTTTCTTTCCCTTTCCAAATCAAGCAAGTGAAAGAGTATTGAAAGTGAGTCTAAGTGATTCATCAAGAGAATATAACCCTTAAATCTAGAGGTTTACCCCTATTATAGACAACCCATACGTATATGGGTAATCCCATGTTTAACAAAATTTGGAGAGGTCTGAATTTTTTTATCTTAGGGTGTAAAATTTGGTTCTAATAGGTCCTTTATGACATATATATTAGAGTGCATTTGAATGATATGCCACAAACCATTGATGCACGAATGTATGGGCAAATTATGTGAATTATGAATTAGGAAGGTGTTATGACCACATTGAATGATTTGTTACAATTAATCAACACTATGCACAATGAATATATCTCTTAGAATATTACAAATCTCTTACATAATATTTTAGAATGCACACAATAGGGACAATAGTGTACCAACAAGGTGGTCTAGTATGTTAAAACTAAAAAATTGTGGGATGTGGACTTGTGAATGGATATTGAGCTCACAAGATATGAAATCCCTAGTGTATTTTTGACTTTAGGATTACTATTAATATAATTACTAGATTTATGTGGGAGGCTATTGGCAATCCACACTTGAGCTATAGTCCTATCACCCTCAGTCTTATGGGAGGTTAGAACTAAATGGTTACCTTAAAGATATGGAGATTAGATTTTTTGAGCTAAGTCTATAAGGTGATTTTGAAGTCATTGAAATGAAGATAGATGATATCCATTACCCTACCTTAATTAATAATAAATGGGATTATGATGGTCAAATTATTATTAATATAATGAAAAATCAACTAAAGGCTCATCAAAGAGATAAGATAGTTGTCATCCCTTTAAATAAATTGGAGTAGAAGCCCTAATGATTCCAAAGTAACCAGAGTCATCATATTCCTATAGTGATAAATTTTGGTTTAAAGTCAACATAGATACATAGAGAAATGATCTATAAGCTGTGGAATGCCAATTTTTGAACCCACAACTAGAGCAAAGCATATAAACATAGACAACAAATCAATCATATTATAAACTAGTACTAACAAAATCTCTAGCTCCCTATTTTGAACTTGAAGGTTGTACCTCTCCATCAGTGTGATATCCTAATAAGTCAAAGGTAGATTTAATATATAATATAGGTGTGACAATAATGGATATAAAAAACCTACTCTAGAGGGTGTCTTACATTGGGAAAAAAACATGTTCAATTAGTGGGGATTTTGACACCCATATGTTGAACTGTTCTAGGGGAGATCGCGAGATATGACCTTTGTGCATGGTGTCACCAGTGAACATCAATTACTTAAATAATTTGTAATAAAATATCTTAATCCATTTATCTTTATGTTGGAGCACCATGTGTTGGATATGGATTAAAGAGTCAGTACACTCAATTATTCATTAAAAGGAACTACTATGACTTGGTAGGCAATGCATAGAGAATATGAGATACAATAGGAGGAAGTGTGTGAATTTTCGATACACAGTTTTAGTTACCACCTATTGTTAAATTAGAGTGGCCATTATTTTATTAAGTCTAATTCAAAAATAGACATTCATAAATGTGTAGATATATGGTCTGTGCAAGAAGTTGAGCCAACGTATTAGGTGCATATTTTTAGTCACACATTAGTGCCACTCCCAACTACTTGGTACATACATCAGAGTGTAAGAGAAAGACCAAAAATTGGGCATAAATATATCAATAATTTATTCAAACATTTATGTTTGAATATGATAATCCATTGGTGTATAATAATACATTATAAAAAAAATTAAAGAAAATACTGGAACAAAGTTTGTGCCTAAACTTGTGATTGTGGGAGACTACTGGGGGCAGAATGAGATTTTAGAGGCATTATAACTACTAAGAGACTATCAATATACCTTTTCGACCAAAGTTTCAAAAGTGAAAGGTGTAGATATGTCATTAGGGGAGATGCACATATAATTGAAAGAATGTGCTATACCCATTAAAAAGTGCCCATACATACTAAATCCCAACATGAAGATGAAAGTAAAGATTGAACTAGATCACATGTAAGAAGAAAGGATAATTTATATAGTTGAAAAGTTAGATTAGATGAGTCCCATAGTTGTGTAGCTAAACAAATTTGATAAGATTCAGGTTTATGGGGACTACTTCACACTAAACAATGTGTGTATCAACGATCCATTTCCAATTTTGTTCATAGATGAAGTTCTTAAGTCAGTCATAGGTTATGAGGTGTACTCATTCATAGATGGATTTAGCAGATACTATCTTATTCCAATAGTATAAAAGGACCAAGCTAAAACAACCTGTGTAATGGAATGAGGGTAATTCTCATATAAGGTAATGCCCTTTGATCTTAAAAATGTGTCAATAGTTTTATCTAGGGATGTGGTAACTACATTTAAAGATTTTATTCATGATTTTTTAGAAGTATATTTGGATGACTAGGCTGTCTTCTCTTTATTTAAATAACATCTATCAAATTTATGATCAATGCTAGAATAGTGTCAATCCCTGCACATTACTTTGAATCTAAATAAGTGCTTATTTTTCACACCTTTTGGTGTTCTTTTGGGCCACATCATATGCATTTATGTCATATTGGTAGAACATTATAAGATTATAGAAATAATAAGGATGATACCCCTAATTATCTCTACATAAGTGCACACATTTATAGGCCATATATGATACTTTAAAAAAATCATCAAAGGATATGCATCCATATATGCACTAATGGAAAAGCTATTGCATAAAGATACAAAGTTTGAGTGGACATCTAAGTGCCAAAAAATATTTATTGATCTCAAAGAAAGGTTAGTAATAACACTTATATTAGTTTTCCCTGATTGGAAGAAGCCATTCCGTATACATGTGGATGCTTCTAGTATTAAAATAGGAGCTATCTTAGTGCATATAAGGGATGGTGGGTTGGATCATCCCATACACTTTTATAGTAGAAAACTATTAGTAGTAGATAAAAAATATATGACTATAAAAAGAGAGGCCTTATATATGGTGCTTTCATTAAAAAAGTATAGACATTATCTATTAGACACACCATTTGAGCTTTTCATAGATCACCATGCATTGCAATACCTAGTTAACAAACCAATGTTGGGAGGACAAATCTCTAGGTGGCTAATACTATTTCAATAATTTCAATTTTGAATTAATGTGAAGCTAGGCTGATAGAATGTTGGACCAATTCATCTGAGCAAACTCCAAAATAGGGAATAACCAGAGAAAATACAAGATGAATCTTTATATGTGCACTTATCTAGGGCCATTGTGATCCCTGACAAAATTGGAGAATATTACAAACTTCCTTGAACAAAGAATGTTTCTTGTTCACTATGATGAAATGGATGAGAGAAAAAAATGGTCACATGAGCCATTAATTATAGCCTCATTAATGGATTCCTTTATGCAATTGTAAAGGATGATGTGCTACACATAGTAGCTTTAGAACATGAGTGACCATAATTTATTTAAGAATTACATCAGGGAGTCATAGGAGGTCATTTTTTAGGAGAATATACTATGAGTAAGATACTATAGAGTGTTCTTTGGTGGCCAAATTTATTTCAAGATGAGCGTAGGGTGGCCAAACATTATGATGTTTTCTAGAGAATGGGAAAACCTAATCAGTGGGATGATATGCCATTGGTCCTAATGATAGTAGAACAATCATTTAAACAATGATAAATTTACTTTATAGGACCTATAACTACCCCAAGAAAATGTAGTTAGGTGTGATATATCGTTACTGTAAATAACTATTTTACAAAAATGGGTGGAAGTTATGGTGTGAAGGATGCTGATAAATTCTTATACAAGAATATCATAACAAGTTTTGGATGTCCAATCAAGTTGGTTAGCAATAGAGGTACTCACTTTATGAATAACAAAATAAAGGCTCTCACTGAGAAGTTTATGATATCACACCATAAGAACATGACTTATCATCCACAAGCAAATGGACAAGTTGAAACTTTGAACAAAGTTTTGGGTAAAATGTTGATGAAAATATGTAATGCTCAAAGGGATGATTGGTAGGATTGCATTATTGTCATTCTTTAGGTGTATAGGAAAAATTTAAAATGTTCCATAGGCTTCACTACCTTTCAACACATTTATGGTTTTAAGGTAGTTATGCCTATGGAACACATTGTTCCTAGTCTACACATTGCAATGATTATGAGGTTGGGTAATCAAGACTCTCTAAATCAAAGATTGATGGGTTTGGTCAAAATGGAGGAAAATAGATAAAGGGCACAATGGACATATGAGATCAATAAGTTAAGTAAAAAATCATGGAATGATCCAAAATTATGATCTAAGGAATTCTATCATGAGCAAGGAGTAGTACATTATGATAGCAAATTCAAAGCATTTTTTAGAATGTTGCACATCAGATAGAAAAGAACCTATATTATTCATGATGTTTCAAAATAGGGTACATCTATTTTAAAATATTTATAAGGAACCATTTTACCAAGGTATATCAATGGATGTAGGCTTAAGCCTTATCACTAATAATATCTATCATGCATCTCTATAAAAGAAAGAGGGTACTGAGTAACACCATGTAGTTAGGAATTTTATTTAATGTCATTTTTAGGGTTAGTGTGTGTGTATAGTGTAATCATTAGATCAAAACATATCAAAATGAAGTTTTGAATAGTCAACATCGTAGACTATGATCGATATGTGGAGTTAGCCTAAAATAAAGATAGCTAGCAGTCATAAAGAGTAACCATGTGAATTCAATCTCAATAAAAAAGATATATAAACTTATTTTAGGTTAACTCCACATATCAATCATTATATGCATCCTCTTTTTCATTATCTTCTTCTTCATCTACACTCTCTTCTTGGTTATCATCATTAGTCTTTTCTTTTCCACATTCCCACCTTTTTCCACAAAATATTTCTCCAAAATATTTTGTATTTTTGTAATAATCTCCATCAATTGTTCCAATTGTTTGTAATCCATTTGACCCATGATTTATAAAAAAAACTATGGTTAAGTGAAAAACCCTAAAATTCAATAACTCATGTGAAACTGATTAAATTAGTCTAATTTTTTTACTATAGATTTCATGTATGATATTTCAATTTTAGTGAAAATTTTGTGAAAAAATTATTAATAGTTTGACCTATAAGTGAATTTATAAAATATCATAAAATCACCATAAATCACTCAAAACGATTCAAAAAATACAATTTTTTTTTAATGTATATCTCTTGTATATGAATATTTTATTAGTAAAAATTTCACAAAAAAATTATTTATTTTTCCGTAGATATGATGAATTTATTACAAAACTTAAAATAATAATAACTCCTTCAAAATTGATCATAAAACCTCAATTTTTTTTACTATGACTTTCTATAAGTATTCTTCAGCTCTAATAAAAAATTGTACAAAAATCCATAACTAATTGCAAGATATTAATTATTCTACAAAACTAGGGTTTCACCCACACAAATTGTTCAAATCGAAGCTCTGAGAACATTTGTTATGATACAAACTTATAATAATTATAAATATATAGAATATAATGTAGATTAGCACAAAACAATATATGTTGGTGGGCCAAGATACTCAAATATTTAATAAATATACAAATAAAATAATTATCCTTAAAGTGGGACAACATCATACAATATTACTTTAGGAAGGAATAACTCCACAATGTCTCTTTGATGTGAAAACTTCCAATATCCTCTACAATAGAAAACTCAATCTTTATTTGATTCATTTACAATGATATTCACTTTATTACATTGATAGGGGTTTCTTCAATAACATTCAAAGAAGTAATTTTGTGTAATGACATGAATGTATTAACATTTAATTATTTTAGAGTCAACATTATTAAAAAAATAGAACAACCTATCTAATAATTAAAATAATAATAAATATAAATTAAATCAAACCAAAAAAATAAAATACAAAATAAATAACAAAATGCAGAGAACAACCTATCTAATAGTTAAAACAATAATAAATATAAATTAAATGAAACCAAAAAAATAAAATACAAAATAAATAACAAAATGCAGAGGACAGTGATAAAAAGAGGTAACCATATTTGAAACTAAATTCATTTGATTATCAGAAAATTAGAGAGTAGTGAGGGAAAAAAAGATTAGAAGGCAGTGATTCAAAAAGGTAACCATTTCAACGTATCATTTTGAAAATTATTGAGATGTTCATTTGAATGCAGCGAACACTAAATGTTTGTTCTCAGTTCTTCTGATTCACAAATTGAAAAATATCTAAATACATTATTTTTAGCTTTTGAATTTGAAAGTTAGCTTTTCTGATTCACAAATTGATTTACAAATTTCTATCCATAACACTTATTTTATTTAATTTTAGTGGATTTACTGAGTTATTGTTCACTACATTACAATTAACTTATAGAGATAAATATTTACTTAAATAGACTAGCAGTGATTATGCTTTACCTAAATCATCGCAGGAATTTTATGATATGTATGTAAAATTCCAGAATGATGTCTTTTAGCATAATAGCATCACAGCGATTTTAAAATATTTTGTAAAATTCCACATTTATGCATTTTTCTTAACTATGTATAATGGGGTTTGTGTAAGGGGTTATGGGTAGCACATAAATTTTCTATCACTTGTTTCAACTATCCCCTTCTATATCATGTTCTAAGAATTCTTTGAGATTGAGGTTAAGTGGCAAGTGGCATCCGTAGATATCAAGTGAGAAAAGATATCTTTTGAGGTACAATAAATTTAGATAAGTAATATTATATTTATATCATTTTATACTATCAATATATATTTTCAATGTTAAATATTGATGAAAAAATTATTTACATTTATATTTTAGATTAGAATGGGTTGGCATATATCGATATTTGTAAGTCAATATATTTTTGTACATACCAACAATATCAATATAATTTAAATAAATATAGTTGAGATAAATAATATTATATTTATTCCATATGTCACATGTCATTCTATAACTTATACATTTTGAATCATATTTCTATATAGCCATAACTTATAAGATTGATAATATCATCTAGATGAATATGACATAGGTATTTATCATTTTCATTAAAAAATTATGATATTACATGTTTTTATGCATAGGTTGAAATTTTAATATAAGTTATTATATATTTTTCATAATTTTGTTAATTTGATTTTATTACTAATATACATATTTAAGATAAGTTTTTATAAAATATATTGATAGATATTATTTTTGAGGCAAGTCAAAATGTATGCTAGGTGTCTTAAGAATGATATTTATTAGTGTATTTTATATAGATTTATCTAAAATATGTATATTAGTTTATATATACAACTATATAACTAACAATGGATGGGTAACCTCTCAATCTCAATGTAGACCGACCATTACCCAATCTACTAATTCTACAAGTCACTCATTTATCCTAATATATTGGACCCATATAAATAACTAAGGGGGATGTGTGTCACATGTTGGTATCTCAATCAACCCATATACATTAATATATCATATTCCTAGATACATAACACAAATTATCTATGAGGCCCAAGAGTTCAATAATTGACTCATCATTTTGAAAATCATCTAATGGTATATGTGAGTCTTGTTGGTCATAGTTGATCAATTGGGATGGAGGAAAAGAGGGGAATAATATGGCATATAATTAATGGTACAGATGGTATTAGGGTCAAATAAATTAGTATCAACCAACTAATTGTAAATGTTATAATAGGACTCTGCATCATTGTCATTATTATCTGTGTTAGATGATAAATCAATGTCATTCTCGAGATCTAAGGGGTCACCCCTAGATGGGTTGTATCCAATACCTCGAGTTCCTTTATTTTTGACAACTGATAATCAATAAGTATTTATTATTTTTCCCTATTTAGAATATGATACTTGGTGTTTTGGTAGCAAGTGGAAAAATCATCATTGTATAACCATAAATCAACATCGACCTTAATTTGTTATTACTTTTGGGAAGTGGTTTTGATGTAAACCATAGATCCTTTCTGATGAGAATCATCTTTTCTATACCATTCAATTTTAGTATCTTTCACCTTGGGTCCATCATATGATTTATATGTCTTAGGAAACCTGGCTATATGGAAAGAATTACTAATTTTGTATTCCCCAACAGGTACTTGGATCCACATAATTGGATTTAGGGAGTTAATCAAATATATCCTTATTGAGAATAAGTTGTATGATTATTTTTGGCTCTAATGGAGGAGAGAGGAGAGTATGGATCACTTATGGTCTATGGGATTTTAAGATTTCCCCTGCCTCTCATCACACCACCAATCTATCCAATCTAGGAAGGAGTTATTGACAATACATTTACTGTATTGAGTTAGGCTACCCATTCACCCCTTGGGTGGTTAGTCACCTTGCTATGTACCTAAAGATATAGTATATTAATGTATATGGGTTTATAGATATGATAACATGTGGCACACATCCCCTTAGTTATATGGGTCCAATATATTATGATAAATGAGTAACTTGCTGAATTATTTCATTGGGTAATGGTCAACCTACATTGGGATTAGGAGGTTACATATCCATTGTTAGTTATATATGGGTCTATATAAAGGAGTTTAATATAATTTTAAAGAAAGCAAGTAAGCATTGAGTCTTCTATTTTAAGAGGATATTAGATGTTGTCCCTACAAAGAGACATCATAGAATTATTCCTTTCTAAAAGAGTATTGAATAGTGTTGCCCTACCTTAAGGGTGATTATTCTATTTCTACATATATTGAGTATTTGGTCATCTTAGCCCACCAATATCTATACCTAATTATTCAATATATGTAGAAATATAATAACATCTTTAAGGTAGGGAAACATCATACAATACTCCTTTAAGAAGGAATAACACCATAATGTCTCTTTGAGGGGACAACCTCCAATATCCTCTTATAATAGAAGAATCAACACTTTATTCCTTTACAATGATATTCACCTCCTTTATATAGATAACTATATAAATAACAATGGATGGGTAACCTCTTAATGCCAATGTAGGTTGACCTTTACCCAATGCACTAATTTCACAAGTTACTCATTTATCCTAATACATTAGAACTATATAACTAATTAAGGGGGATGTGTGCCACATGTCAGCATCTCTATCAATCCATATACATTAATATATCATATCCCTAGGTACATAACACACCTTATATATTAAATAGCCATTTCCACCCCTTCTACATCATTTGATATAGGTACCACTGACATAAACCATAGAAGCCATGTCTCCAAAACAAACTCAAAAGTTTGTCCTAAAAGTTTACCACAATGTATTAACTTTGACTATGATGTTCTTCTAGATGTGATTCTGGATTTACTAGAGTTTGATAAAGCCTGTTTATTATTTTTATAATTTTACCCTATTTTATTACTTTGTGGGTCAAGTTCCTCTGATGAGCCTTTTGAAACAATGGTTTCACAAACATTGGCAAGGCCATGGGGTGAAACTAGAAGGAGTCCAAAACCTCACCAAGAGTTTCTTCCTATTTTGTTTCACAAACCCTAAATATTATAGAGCCATTGTTAACCATGGCTCATGGTTTATTCACAATACTCTAGTTGTTTATTCCCATTAGACCAAATACTTTCAAATCTAAACAAGCTAAGCTTAAAATATTAATATGGGTAGAGTTTATAGGCTTACCTCTACCTTTGTGGAACTTTATCGACTAGCTTTTCAAGCCTCTAGGCAACTTTATCTACAAAGAGCAACCAAAATTATATGTAACTCAGCTCAAAATTAACCTCACCAAAGACCTTAAAAAATATATAGACATTCAATTAGGCAACAACTAATTTTCTAGGCATGTGCTCTATATTAACCTTCTGAATACTTACTTCATGTGCCAGGCTTCAGACCAAATTATTAGGGAATGTTTTCTAATGGTCCCCCACTTCTATGGTCCCTCAGGACAAAGGTGGGTCTAAGACAAAACCCTCATCTTGTAATGAGTGGACCATGATTTCCAATAGGAAAAATGCTTTTACCCATGGAAATAGTAAACCTCAGTCATATTTTGATCGGCCCTTAAGAGCTCTAAGTTCCTCAACTCTTTCTATCAAAGCCTCGACACCATCTCAAGTTAAAACTTTGCCTCTCATTTCTTGATTAGCATAAATGGTCACTCAATTTGCATCTTCCCCATCTCTCATTCCTATATCCCCTTTGTCATAACCCCTTTCAAGGGTGAATGATTTAGATTCATATATGGGGCTTATATCCCTCAACTATAAGGTTGTCATGCACCACTCACATAGTCCCTCTCCCTCTATAGTTGAGGATTTTGTGATAAATAAAAGACAAACCTTAAATATAGGAGAATTTTACCTTCTAGGATTATATTTTGATCAATTCAGAGCCCTATTGATGTAGACAAGTTATTCAAAAGTAACCAAAACACAATCTTACCTTCTTGAGTAACCTCTAGTAGCCCTCTTGAGGCACTACTTTCAATGTTATGACAAATAAATAATCTTACAAATAAAATATATATATATATATATATATATATATATATATATATATATATATATATATATATATATATATATTTATGTACCTAGTATCCTCTTCTAACAACCCTCAAAATTTTATATTCCAACTCTAAATAGAGGAATTCTATTTTCAAGTTCTTGCTCTTTTTAGGCCTCTCCTTATAGCCCTTTACACACAATTTTATACATTTAATTTTGACCACATAAGGTTTAAAATAAAATAAATGTAATTTATAGATACCCATTAAGGGTTTACATCAACATACCAAATTTTATATTCTAACTATCTAATAAACTATAAAAACTCAACCCTTCTCTTAAGCAATTTGGTCTCCATTATGTCTCCTATACCTAGAATGGTAATTTGGATCTAAGAGGCTCCAAACATGTCAAA
Organism: Torreya grandis; assembly: GCA_037957365.1. NCBI lineage: Eukaryota > Viridiplantae > Streptophyta > Pinopsida > Cupressales > Taxaceae > Torreya > Torreya grandis. The sequence goes on from JARHVA010002748.1 coordinate 2,365,284, forward strand.
ATTTAAATATAGTGTTTTATTCACCTATTTAATATAAAACCCATAAAATTTACCAAATTTTAGGCTTTGGTTCACTTCATACATACCAAACCCATGAAATGGCCTCCATTCTTCTCTAAATTCCTTACAGAGGCTGAGTAGGAGCAAATTTGGGTTTCATGGAAAAAAAATTAATTTTTTATATATGATTAAAATAATAAAAGGTCTATGATAACTTTAAATACTTATGGAATGAAAACCTAACCCTTCCAATGATAAAATTATCAAATGTTGACAAAACTGACTTGTAGAATGCCTTTTTAAGAGACTATTTAGGCTTGTATGGGTTGAGTTGTAGGTTTTGAGAAATATACAATATTGAATTTGATTTTAAATATTTAAAAAAATTATTATTTATTACATAAAATTATTCATTATCTTCTAACATCAAATCAATCCAATTTGAATACATTATTATCTCTTTGAACTCACCTGTTGGAATAACACAAAATACACAAAATTTCTGCAAACTGATTCTTGTTCTTTCTCCTAACAAGTATAATGAATAGTGAATACTCATTTTGAAGGATTAAATAAATATTTAATTATAAAAATGTTTTAATATTCCTTTGAATAACACAAGATAACTCGAAACTTGGAGATTATCATTGAAAAGACATATTTTCGTGTGTGAGTACACAAAATGGTCATGACAGTCTTCTTATTTTATAACTTTAAACTCTCTTTGTTCTTGGATACTCATAATACTTATTCATAATTTACAATAATTAATGAAATACATCTTTACAAATCATTATATATGTCCTATAAATCCTCTAACTACTCAAGAATATCCAACATAGGTCTTGAGAAGGTTTGAAGTGATTTTTGCATAACAAGAACAATGATCAAAAAGACAAAAGAGGTCATCCTAGTGAAATAAGTCATTAAGAAAATATTTAAAAAACTCATGAAACTTAACATAACTATATCAACACATAAAAAACACTATAATTTATAGAAAAGCCTCAACAACCAAAGTTTCTTATTCAAAAATTTGAATTTGAATTTTGTTATAGACTACCTAAACTAGATTAAACACTTGGAAATGATTATCAAGTATTTTATATGACCTTAAAACATTTTAAACAATATAAAAAATCTATAGGACCCATTAAATAACTTAACCAATCCACAAATGAATAAAATAAACCAAAATTCAACCTTGGAGTGATTGTCCTACATCATACTCCCAAAGGGTAGAAAATGAGCTAATGAAATATTATTCATGAGGTTTCCAACTATATTTATATGGTGATAGATCTCTTATTCTATCATCCAAGTGGAATACTCATGAGGATGATGTTTCCACTTGACAAAATATTGGAGATACTCCCTATTTCTTATCTTCTTGATAATCTTCTTGTTCGAGATCATCTCTAACTCCTTCTTAGCTGATGACAATTGAATTGCCCACTCTTGAAATAGTGTACCTACTCATACTATTGTTTTATCACTATCATCAACTTCCTTGAATGGATATAGGTTTTCAACATTTAAAATGGGAGAGATACCCACTCCACTAGGCAACTCCATCTCATAGACATTATTAGAAAATGTCTTAAGAACTTTTCAAGGACATTTTTTCATCATATTTAGTTTGTTATACTCACCTTTTGGAAACCTATTATTTCTAAAGTGAGCCAAAACCAAGTCATCAATGTCAAAACTAACTTTTATTCTTCTCAAATCTACTTGTTTCTTGTACTTCTCCACACTTGTCTCTAGTTATCTTTTCATCTGTTTATGTACCTCTTGCATAGCCACAACAAACTCCTCTCCTTAAGCACTCCTCTTATCCATTTTGCTAAAATATCTCAGTTCAAATAATCATCTTGGCTTCATAACACATAAGACCTTATATGGACTCATACCAATGCTCCTATTAGAATATTCATTATATGTAAACTCTACCTTTGGGAGTACCAAATCTCATTGCTTGGGATTATCTCTTGATAAACACCTTAGAAAGTTTCCTAAGTTCTTATTAACCACCTTAGTTTTTCCATTATTATAAGGGTGGTAGGCTGAACTAAAATTCAAATCGGTTCCAAGATTCTTCCATAAGGTCCTCCAAAAGTGACCAACAAATTTGGTGTCTCTATCAGATATGATATTGAGTGGTAAACCATGTAGTCTAACAATATCCTTGAAGAATAAGTTTGTTATATGTGTATCATCATTGGTATAATTTTAAGGTATAGAGTATGCCATTTTTGATATCCTATCAACTAATACAAATATTAAATTAAAACCTGTTTGAGTTCTAGCTAGCCCCATGACAAAATACATACTAATGGAGTCCCATGGCATATTTAGTACTAGTAAAGGCTGATACAAAATTGCATTTGTACTTTTAATCTTAGCCATTTGATAAAATTTGCATATTTCTGCATACATTCCTATCTATGCTTGGATTATAGGCCAAAATCAATGCTTGGTAAGTTGCTCCAACATCTTGTCAAGCCCAAAATGCCCTACAATGCTATCATAATTCTTCTCTTTGATCAAGTTCTCCCTCTTTGAAATATTTGGTGTACATGATTGTATTCCTTTGAAAAATAATCCATATTTTAGCATGTAATCCAACCATGGTTATTTTTTAAAAGTGGTTGGATGTTAAAAAGCCTTATAGGATTCTTATAAATATTCATCACTCTCATAAAACTCAAGATAATCAATGCCTAAACTCTCAAGCAAAACTTCATTGACTAGTAATTCCCTCCTACTCAAAGCATTAACCACCTTATTACTTTGAACTTTGTTATGTTTGGTAAAGGTAAATTATAAAAATAATCTATCCATTTCATACGACTATGATTGAACTTGGGATGACTAGTGATGAATTGTAGAGCATGGTTATCTATGAATATTATAAACTCCTTAGGCATTAGATAATGCCTCCACTTCCTCAAAGACTGCACCATTACATTGAACTCAAAATCATAAGATGAATACTTATTTTTAATATCATTTAGTTTTTCACTAAATTATGATATAGGCCTACCTTCTTGAATTAATACAACCCCTATGGTTACTCCATTTGAATCACACTCCACTTGGAAAACTTTATTAAAATTTGGAAGTGCTAGAATGGGCTACTCAGTGATTTTTATCTTTAAGAATTGAAATTTTATTTTATCCAAATCAGTCCACATAAAATTTTTCTTGTCTCTAATAGTGTCTATGATTGGATCAAAAATTTCACTAAAATTTATAATTAATTTATTGTAAAAACTTGCAAGGCCATGAAAACTTATTACCTCTCCAACTGTCTTAGGAGTTGGCCACTCCATGATAGATTTCACCTTGTCCTTAGCCATCTTCAATACTCTTTTAGATATCACAAAACCAAGGTATAATAATTATGCCTTCATTAACACACACTTTTTGAAATTTATTAGTAACTTCTCCTCTTTTAACTTTCTCATAACCAAATGCAAATGATGGATACGTTCTTATTTACTATGATTTTATATCAATATGCCATCCAAATAGACTAAAATAAACTTACCTATGAATAGATTAAGAACCTCATTCATGAGATCCATGAATATAGTAGGTGCATTAGTGAGGCCAAATGGCATGACTAGCCATTTATATAGTCCTTCATTGGTCTTGAAGGTTATTTTCCATTCATCTCCATGCCTAATTCTAATTTGGTAATATCCACTCCTGATATCAATTTTGGAAAAGTAGTTTGAACCACTCAAACAATCCATCAAGTCTTCAATTATTGGAAGAGGAAACCTGTACCTTATAATTATCTTTTTGATTGCTCTTGAATCTATGCACATCCTCCAATATCCTTCTTTCTTAGGCACTAACATTGTTGGCACTGCACATGGTCTAAGACTCTCCTTAACCAACCCTTTGTCCAATAGTTATTGAACTTGTTTTTTGATCTCAACATTTTCTTGAGGTTCCATCATATAAGCAACCTTATTAAGCAAGCTTTCCCCTAGAATGAAGATAATGTGATGATTGATTTTTCTGATTGGCAATAACTCACTAGGTAATTCATCAACTATGATGTCAACATAGTACTTGAGTACATATTTCACCTCTTATGGCAATTCATTCACATTTGTAGTTGTTATAATTTTTATAGACTTGAGAACCACTACAAATCCTAGCTATTCTTCTCTCATTTCATTCAAAAACTCATTTTTACTTACCACCATTACACTTTAACCAACATTTTGATCACCATATTTTTATTTCATAGGTAACAAGGTATAGCTTATACCATCCTTATCCAAAGTGTCGACATTTCTCATTCCATCATGTGATGTATTACTATCATATTTACAAAGCCTTTAAGTAAGTATATTACACATGTCCATTGGCGTGATGTCACAAATAACTTTGTCTTTATAACTCATAATTTGAAACTCCACCCAACATTGCTCATTAACCAATACTTGCTACCCTTTTTATAATGATGAGACTTTGTATGGAGTGGGATGATGTATCCTTTTCAAATTTATTTTATCCACCATCTCAACTAAAACTAAGCTATCCATGTTACCTAAATTAATTATTCCTTTACAACATTTACCTTGGCACTTGTAGGAGGTCTTTAAAAGTGTCTTTATTTGTGTAGGTTCCTTCTCTTTAGGTGTCTTGATCAACACCCTTCTCATAAGGAATGATTCACCTAATTCTAGTTCCTCCACATGATATGGATAACCAACACTCTTCTCTTCTATTACTTGAACAATCTAATTTCTATTGTTAGTTATATATCTACTTGCCTATTGACCTTTTAGACACTCCCAAAACCTATGTCCTGCAAACTTATTACACTTGAGCACTTACCAGTGATGCCAATGGATCCTCTTAATCTTGATGCATATCCACTTCTAAAGTATGGAATTCTACCTCTAAATCCACCCCTAGGATTAAATGACTATTATTTTGAAGTACAAGCTTCTCCTTGGTTTCTTTGTGAGGTATGTCTACCTCCTTACTGACCCCTTCTATAACTTCTACCTCTTCCTTTATTCTACTATGTTTGTATTCTATTAAGATTGGATTTAACTTTCAATGCAAATTGATAACACTATTTAAGAGTCCTGGGGCTAACTAGGCTTAATTCATCTTGAAAATTATATCTCAACCTTGTAATATATCTATAAACCTTTTTTTATCCTTTTCTATATGGTTTGATCTGATAACCAACATATAAAACTCTTCTATATATTATTTAACACTCATTTATTTTTATTTAAATGTTTGTAACCTTTCAAAAAGAGTTTTTTCATACATTTTATCTTTGTCTTACCCTTATTTATTCTCTCTTCATGGATGAAATCCCATCCAAGGGATGCATTCCCTTTCAGCTTTGTATGATCAAACTTCACCTGGTTCTCCTCTGAAACACTTACATAGACAAAGTATTTGTCTAGTTTTACAATCCAGTCAATGATTTCTTCTCCATCCAAGCTTCCTAAATATATGGAAAGTTCCACTTTTGGTTTATACCCTTATTTCATTAATTTCTTTATTATTCTTTCTATACCTTGTTTATCACGGTCTCCAACTTTTCACCTTCCTCTTCTAGATCTTGGAGTTCTTCTTCTCTATCACTGTCATCTCTTGTTATGCCTCCCATTATTTAAGAATCCTCTACTACTAAAAGTATAGAATCAAAACTAATCCTTAGGTCCTACAATTCATCCAACATAGTTTGAATATTGGCTTTGTTCCTTCTAAGTGACATTTTGTCTTTGCACCTTTTAAGCTATCTGACCAAAACTCAATCTTTAAGCTAACTGACCAACACACTATCAATTCAATTTTTTATTATCTAAGAGTGTATACCTTATTTAAATCTCCCTCAAATTTCAAACCTAATTTGGTACCAAACTAATGTAGAGGAGTTAGTTAAAAGTAACCAAAAAGCAATCTTACCTTCTTGAGCCAACCTCTAGTAGACCTCTTGAGGCACTAATTTCAATGGTATGAAAAATATATTTCCAAATCAAATAAATTTATTTTAGGTAACCAAAATTCTATTATAACAACCCTCAAAATTTTATATTTTAACTCTAACGGTAATGTATTTTATTTTCAAGTTCTTACTCCTTTTAGGCATTTCCTTGTAGCCCTTTGGACATAATTTTCTAGAATTATTTTGACCACATAGAGTTTTAAATTAAAAAAATTACATTATAGATACCCATTAAGAGTTTACATCAACATACCAAATTTTGGATTCTAACTCTCTAAGAAAATACAAAAACTCAATCCTTCTCTTAAGCAATTAGGTCTCCTAGATCTAGAATGGTAATTTGGATCTAAGAGGTTCCATGTGTACCAAAAGTAAAATATAGTTTTTTATTAATAAATGGAATGTATAACCCATTAAATATACCATATTTGATACTTTTTTTCACTTCCTACATACGAAAACCATGAAATGGCCTCTACTCTTCTCTATCTTCTTTATACAAGCCGAGTAGGAGTAAATTTGGGTTTAAAGGAAACAAATGAAGTTTTTATGGAGTATTAACATTTAAAAAGGTTTTTTAAAACTTTATAAATACTAAAGGAATGAAAACCTAACCTTAAAATGATAAAATTATCAAATGTGGACAAAATTGACTTGTAGAATGCCTTCTTAAGAGACTGTTCAGGCTTATATGGGTTAAGTTGTGTGTTTTGAGAAATATCTAATATTGAATGTAATTTTAAATATTCAAAACAATAATTATTTGTTACATAAAATTATTAATTATCTTCTAACATAAAATCAACCCAATGCGAATACATTATTATCTCTTTGAACTCACCTTCTAGAATAACACAAAATAAACACTGAATTTCTGCAAATTGATTCTTGTTCTTTTTCCTAACAAGTATAATGAACATTGAATAGTTAGTTTAAAGGATGAAATAAATTTTTAATTATAAAAATATTTTAATATTCCTTTTAAAAACACAAGACAACTTAAAACTTGGAGATTATCATTGAAAAGACATATTTTCTTATGTAAGTACACATAATGGTCATGGCAGTCTTCTTTTTTATAATTGTGAACTCTCTCTATTCTTGGAGAATTATAAGACTTATTAATCCTATAAAATTATTAATGAAATTCATGTTTACAAATAATTATATATGTCCTACAAATCCTCTAAATACTCCACAACCTCCAACATGGGTCCTGAGGAGGTTTGAAGTGAATTTTGCATAACAAGAACAATGACCAAAAAGATAAAAGAGGTCATCCTAGAGGAAAAAATTCACTATGAAACTATTGAAAACACTTATAAAAATTAACATAACTATATTAACACCTAAAAACCACTATAATTTAGAGAAAGACCTCATAAACCAAAGTTTCTTATTAAAAAATTTGAATTTGAATTTTGGTGGGAAATAGCCAAATTCAAATTATAGACTACCTAAGTTAACCTAAAAACTTGTAGATAATTATAAAGTGTGTGATATGACCCTTAATACCTTTGAAAAAATATAAACAATCTATATGACCCTTAAAACAACTTAATCAATCTGAAAATAAACAAAATAAACCAAAATTCGACCTTGGAGTGATGCTCTTACATCACCTCTTAGACCTCTTTGAGGGATATGATATGAATTTAGATGATTCCAAATGATAGTTTATTCTTGGAATATTATAATACTCAATTATCTAACTCGTATGCATATGGTTAGGAATAATTGTCATCATTTTGATCACATGAAAGTTCTATGAATGCAAGAAGTTAATTTTTTTGGCTTTTTATTTCAATACAGTGCTCGCATTATATGGCATGGGCCCCTCTGTTAGGCCACCTATAGTGATTCTAGACATGGGGGAGTTGTCACCTTGATGACACTTGACTTGTATCAAAATATCATTTCTTTGGGTTTTAACCCCACCTAATGGGTGGTGTGGACTCTTTTTGACTTTGATAATTGCATCATTGGCATTATTAATCTATACACATGTAATGATGTTGCGGAACACATCCTACTCTGGAGATCATTAGTTTATTCTCTCCCAGATGCACATTATATTTTTTTTGAGAATTTAACATGATTAAATCTATGGATTACAAAGAAGATCTCCTCTCCATGAGATGGTGTGCAGGAAAATGGGAAACTTAGTTCTATATGTGAAATAAAATTGGGGTCTTTGACTAAATCATCACATAAGGGGTGATTCAAGTTCACCATAGTTCACTTGGTCCAACTTTAGTCAAGGATAAAATCAAATATTTAAATGTCTTGGCTATGACCTCCTTGTCAAGCAAGATATTTTCATCTTTGCCCTTGTCCATGGATGACCTTTGTCTATCATTCTAGAATCTTTCTTATCTAACCATCATCCCATCAATTTTTTCATAAATTGGACTTCCCCTTAGGTTAAAACCAAGGGATACCAACTATACATCAACACTACCCATCTTAAACATGAGCATACTATGGATCATATCACCAAGATTTTGAATCTAGCCCCTAAACCCACAGGGGACATTGTTTGGATTGAGTGGTGGTCTAATGCTATATCCTACACCACTTGCCATGGATATATGGCAAATAAGTGACTATTTTTAAGTAACACATTTAAAATTCTACAAACTATGAATACCTTAGGGTTTTATAGGAATTAGAAGCTTATCCTTTAAATTCACATTAGTAAACTCAAGAAGACATGTGGATGCATAAATTATAGGTTATGGAGGCTTATAAGGCCAGAAGAACCCAAATCCAAGCAAGGATGCATTAGTTTAAGGTAGGAGACAAATTAACCAATGAATTTTTTGTTCTCTTTCAATTAAGACAAGTTGTTGACAAAATCAAATCCATTAGAAGTGCTTCTCAGAGGCTTACCAGACTCCCAAATATCCTCAAAGCCTTTGTACATCATTACCATGGTGTATTTTTGGTGCAACCTTCATCTTCCTCCTCATGAGGTTTCCCTCTCCTAATTCCTTAATGTGATCCCCTAGAAGCAATTGGAATATAAAATAATTGCATGTGATAGACTTATCAGTGTCAATGACCTTAAATAAGATTTTATAATAGATGGCATTTGGTAAAGCCTTAGGTATTGATGGTTTCCTCTATAAATTTTATCAAACCATATGAGATATTATTGGACATGATCTCCATAGAGTTTAATCTAAAGCAATCCTAACCAATTCCTTAGGTCACCTCATCAATTAAGGCAACATCAATTTCATCCCCAAGATAGGGGACCCTGAGGTAATTACCAACTAGATACCCATCAATTTATTCAATGTGTCTTAGAAAATCATAGCTAAAGCTTTAGCTCTCAAAATTAAGCACTTACTTCCCTTAATTATGTGAAGTGAGCAAATTGGGTTCACTCAGTATAGGTATATTCTGGATAATGTTATTTCCATATGGGAAGGCATGGAATGGGATATAATATCCAACTAGATGGCCTTGTTCATCAAGATTTACTTTGAAAAAGCTTGTGACAGAATAGAGTGGCTTTTTATTATAGCTATACTACAGGCACTAGGGTTTGGACCCAAGTTTGTTCATATTATAAATATGTTTTTTAGGATGTTAGGTCCTGCATCACCATCAATATATCCCATTCTCAACATCTTAGGCTCCACAGGTCCATCAAATAGGGTTGCCCATAGTCAATGTACTTTATGTGTTGGCTACTAAAGGTTTTATATATTGTTTGGCCATTAATACTTCCAAGGGTTTGGTCAAAGGGATATATCTAACTAATATATACCACCAATTAATCAATGGGCACTTTGTAGATGACTCATTCCTCACCCTATAGGAGGATGAAATCTTTATCAAGCATGTCATGGAGTGTTTAGACATTTTTTTCCTTACTTCTAGATTGTCTATATAATAGCATAAAACTTAGTGATACCACCAATCTTTATTTTCCAAACCTCCTTGTCTAGAGGGATACATATGGAAATGGATCCTTCCAGGGGTTTAGTTTAAATTTTTAGGTATTCCTTTTTATTTTAGAGCCTCTCCTATAAATTTATGGTCCTATGTGGTTCAAAGAGTGGAGAAAAAAATCTCTTTCTAAATCACTAAGCCTTTGACCTTGGCCAAAAATTTCCAAATTTATTATAAGTTGATCACTATTACTCATGTTTACTACTTGTCTTATTGGGCCCCTTCAAATTCCTCCTATGTGAATCTTGAAAAGCTTTTTCATGATATTTTATGGGCTAATTTTGAAGGACACCAGGGCTTTCATCGAGTCTCCTAAGCCATCTCTTTTTGTCCTAAAGAATTTGGAAAGTTGGGGCTTATTAACACACAACTTTAAGGAACTGCTCTTGGTGCTAAATGGATCATTAGAATCCTAAAAGGTGATGAATCCTACAAAGTTTCACTATGGCACTACATTTCTCAAGGTTTTCCTCTCAGTAAAAAACCCTAACAATGCATAGGATTTCAAAAATTTCTTATATCATTAGTGTCTATTAAATTAGGGGAATTTTTGTCAATCAAAGTATTTAGAAGGATTGGGAAAAGCTCAAACCTCAGTTTATCTTGGTGGGGGAGGGGTTTAAAAGTGGTCTTTCTTTAAAATCTTAGTCATTATGGTGGTTTCCTCAACTAAACTTCCACAATGTCCCTTTTGCCATGGTCTCTTGGATCAAAAGCTTAAGGTTATTTAAGAAAGGTATTCTCATGATTGATGATCTATTTTATAAGATCTCTAGGGACCAGATTCCTTGGACTATGCTCAAGGCCAAATTCCATCTTAACAAGGAAGATGCAGAATCCATTGCTAAATTACAGAGTTCCATACCTAATGAGTACTTTCACAAGATTGGAGTTTCCTCTCTCACACTATGGTGGAAGGACTGGTCCTAACCTACGACCATGCCATTCTATCATTATTCTACTTAGCTGGGCTTCAATTTATTAGCCCCCAACATATTGTCATAGAATATATTAAGCATTGATGGTTTCTCTAATCCATTTATCGAGTTTGGTCTAAGATATTTGATAACATTTGGGTGGCTTGTATTGAACCCAAAAAGGCACACTTCCTTTGGTGTATTATTTATCAAGGTTTTCCTATGGGAAACTAGCTCAATCACATGGGGGTTCTTAATTCCACTTGCTTTGCCTATCACCACCCATAAACCATCAAACACTTCTTTTGGTTTTACCCACATGCTTAGTCATCCTGGAGATGGATTAATACCCTTTTCAAACCCTTCAGTCCTAAAATGTTCATTTGAAAATGGATCTCCTAAGGGACTCTACTCTATTACCTACAATATATAATAGATTATGGAAGATTTTACATATTGATATTTTATTTTGAATTTGGAAATATAGAAATAAAGCATGTTTTAATAATGATATTATGAAAAACATATTTTATATAACTAAAAAAATTGTTGTGATTTCTAATATTACATTCTAGATTCAAAATCAAATGAATAAGGTCTATCTCACGATTCATCATCTATAGGTTCTCCTGGACCATTAGGTGAAAGCTCTTTGTGTAGTCAGCTATGAGCCACTTGATCCCATGCCTTATTACTCCCTCTTGGGGGTCATGGGCATGGGGCAGGCACCACTAATATCACATTCAAAAGTCTCAAATTTTGAGGACATCCTCTCCTCACTATCTCTATCCATCTCCTTCTAGAGGATGTGATAGAGGTAGAGACACTGGTGTTGGGGGGGGGTGAAGCCCCCCTCCATAGGATAAGTTCCCAAAATTGGAGCTAGCTATCTCTCCTTCCCAACAAAATTCATAGATGTAGAATGATACTAAAACTAACTAGAAAGATGATGGTCGGTACCCCCTCCCTATGGATGAAGATCCCTCAACCTAGGATATGTAGGGAAGGAAGCCTCAAGACTCTTTAACTCCATCTCCTCCTCTGACTGCCATGTTTTCAACTTTTGATTAGTATGTTCCTTATTTTTATGATTTCATTATCTTTTTTTGATTAAGGTGTACTTGAGTTAATTTAATTTTGGTTATTGGCCAGGTTATGGCCAATTATTTTAGATTTTGGTTTCTCTTGAGACTTTTTTAGCTCGATTTAGTGTTCGGGGTGTGACACTTCGACCCATTTTTTTGTATGACTAGCATTGTAATATTATATTTTTCTTTAAATTAATAGAAAGTGTTTTTTTAATCAACACACACACACACATGTCTGTATTTATGTGTGTGTG
>JARHVA010002748.1:2382500-2385188 GCA_037957365.1 Torreya grandis
CCATCTAAGTACTCTCCTTTTTTTTGTCATTTTTATATCTAGCATAATTGTATTTTCCATTAATAACCTATCTTAGTTTTATAAATTCAACATATGGTACATCTAAGTTCAGCACATTAATTGGCCTATTGTTGATCTAATTTTTACCCTTGTTCCTTAATATTTATATATCCTTAACCCTATTTACCCAATTAGGATTCATAAATCCAATTTAGGGTTAAAAATTTGGTGAACTCAATCCATGTGAATGCAAATTTTTATGATTCTTAAGGTTTTAAACTAGTTAGGGTTTTAGATTGCTATACTTTTTCATTTTGTATTAGTACTATTTTGCATGCAACCTAGGCATAACACTAGATTTAGGTGTGTGTCTATTGAAAATATTAAGTTTCCCCTCAACCCATTCAAGATGTCTCAAACCAATGAGGGATCTCATACTTTGGATCTTGATGATACCCATGTTGACTATGAAAAAATTCCTGATAAGGTTATCATAAAATAAGATTATGATAATGAAAATATGGAAATAAATAACAATAACCAAGTATAAAATGACCAAGTGCATGATGAAATTGCAATGTTTTGTAAGTGCATTAGAAAAAACCCTAAATATCTTGATAAAATCTTAAAAACTATACTTGAAGATAAAAATGTAAAAAATTTAGTGGATACATCCCTCCCCTTGAACACATTACAACTTAATATATCTAATGTGGGCATAAATTATGTGTTCTAACCTTTGTTCCCTGAAACTACTATTGATACACCTATTATGAACTTCCCCATTATTTAAACATAAATAATAGTTTCAATGCTTATTACTACTCAAAACATGTTTCCAGCCCCTATGGTGATTTCTCAAATTAATAATCCAAATCCCACTAGGCCTACCATTCAATCACTCTTTTAAGTCATAAATACCTTGTGGGATAAGGTTACAAATATTTAAAAGAAGGCTTCAAAGTATTCAAATGCTACATATTCACAAGATGTGTTGCATAACCCTATTTCACTTAAGATCTCTTTGCACTATTTACCAACTATATTTGTTTCACCTAAGTTCACATTTTATGATGGCAAGAGTGATCTTAAACAAAATATTCGAACCTTCTATTCAACATGCCTTGATTATTCTTCAAATGATAAAATTTTAACCAAATTATTTACAAGGATCCTGAAGGAATATACTTTGAGGTGGTTTTATGACTTACCTCTCCAATATATAAAATCATTAAAACATCTTGTAGATCAATTTTTGGCACACTTTTATATTAACATACCGAAAAGGTTTCCTATGCTCAAATTGTAAAGCTCAAACAAGGAATCAATGAACCAATCAATGAATATATCTTGATATATAATATAATGATAGCCAAAATGATTAATCTTATGGTAGATAAAGTGTTGTAAGACATATTCAAGTAAAGTCTACTAGTTCCTTTACATGAGTACATTATGTTCAAAAAGTCTCAATCATTCGATGACTTATGCCATGTTGTACAGGATCATGAATGAGGCTCATGTCATTAAATAAGCTCAATTATGTATCAAACACACCAATTACATCTACATCTAGTATAAAATTTATAATTAAACCAAGTTATAAGGTAAAACCTCTTAAGCCTAAAAAGGAAATAACCACCATTTTTAACATAATCACACAATAGCCTAATCGGTTTGTCTTATCTTATACACCAAGAATATAGTTTACATGTTTACCTGAGCTTCTTGATTCATTACTCTCATGGTTTCTAGAGTGTCATCTTATATCTCTACCTCCTCCTATAGAGGTTGATGTAAATATACCTCTACCCAAAGGACATGATGTAAATGCTTATTATGACTATCACCAATGCCCTAAGCATTCTACAACTAGATGTTTTAACCTAAATCATAAAATATAGGACCTCATCAATGACCAACATATTATATTTGATGATCCTCCAAAGGAATTAGGTTTACAACCTAGTTATCACCATAAATAAAAAATATTTAATAATCCTTTGCAAGACTATTACAGTAAGGAACCAAAAGTTTAAATGGCACAAATGCACATCTTCTTCCATTATATTATGGACACCCACTAGATGGGGTCATTGGTACTTACATGTGATATATGCCTCCTATGGTTCAAAAACATACCATTTAATTTGATGATAAATAAATTAAGGATGATGAATTTAATATTCATTATCTATTCATTTGAGCATACCTTGATAAACACACCATATGTAGTGTTATGATTGATAATGGTGCAAGTGAAAATGTTTTCACCATGACATTACTTATGAATTTGGGTTATACTCATCACAATTTACACTCCTCTACTATATTAGTTAGATCATTCAATGGAATCTCCCATAAGGATCTTGGAAATATTGATCTACCTTTATAGGTCAGTCCTTCATATGTAGTTACTAATTTCTTAGTTACACCTTAAATATGTGTCATTGAAATGTTCTTGGGATAACCTTGGATACACACTCTTTGATTAGTACTTTATATAGTGCATGTGTGTATTAGGTAAATTAATTCCAATTGAGTAATTATAGTTTCTAGTATTCCATATGAGCATTCTCTTAAAAAATAAAAATTCATACCCAAGTAGTTAGTTATAAATTATGTTAAGGATAATACATAATAAAAGGGTAAGTAACAAACAATCCCATTTACTAGGTGGCCAATACT
>JARHVA010002749.1:0-57500 GCA_037957365.1 Torreya grandis
ATTGTTTAATGAATGTATAACTCCTTGTTTGAATTATTTTCTACACTTCTACTATTTTAGCTATAGGATTATTTAGATTCATAATTTATACATCTTAGGTAGCCTAGGTCGCCAATTTCCTACCATGGTACTTACCCATTTTGATATGTTTTAAAACCATTCCATTTACTTACAGTGATTGATTGTAATATTTGAATACTTGAATAAATAGAAACCTAGTTAGGGATATTGCATTGTATAGATTATCTAGAGTTTTTGAAACCCTTTCTCTTGATATTGTGTTGTATATGTTCCACTTGTTAGGTTTAGCACATCCAATGGTCATATTTGAATTATATTATGTATCAATGAGATCTACTTGATTTACTTTATTCAAGTTCATATATTTAGATAGGATAGTTGTAGGTCAATGCTATCTCATTGCATACATTTTGGTGAGCCCAATGTGAAGCTAACCATTGCTTTCACCTATGTAATGAAATTTATTGTATAAACTAGATCTAGTTATATCTCATTTTTATATTGTCAAGCTATATCAAAATGTCAATAAAACTTGGTCAAACATTTTTACCCATATAAAAACTATATCAAATAGTGTAGCATAGTTCTATTTCTTCATATTTCACAATAAATTATTTTAGTTAGCACAACTAATTTTTATCTCTAGATCTATACTTTATCTTTTCCCATCAACTATATCAACCTATGTCAATTTGTTTATGCTCAACATATATCAAGAAAAACTATATCGAACCAATCAATATATTTTTATCTCTGATTCAATTTCTTAGTCAACTATACCAATCTACCTAACATACTTTTATATTTTAATTTTTGTTACTCTTTAACTTTATTTCTAGTCAACTTGATCGATCAGTTTGATTTAGTTATGTATTTACATTTTTAATTCAGGTCTAAAATTATTTATATTCAACTGCATCGATCTATCCAATATAGTTCTATGTTTCATTTTTATTTTGAGACTGTATTGACCACTGCTCAACTTAGTTTTTATAATTGAAATGATTTTTAATCAAATGATTTTACCTATTTTAACTAGTTGTATATCTTTGATTTAAATTCTAATCTACATAGATTGTATCTATCTATTGAATATAATTTTATACTATGTATACAATTGCATTGGTCAGTGTTAATGAAATTATGGATATTTTATTTTTAAAGTATAATTAAGGCAAATTAAAATTTCCTTTAAAAATTGCACATTTCATCTCAAGTTGACTACTGGTTTATTCTAATTCAATAAATTTTGAAAATAGGTTTTTACCATTGATTCTTGAAAATTATTTTCTATTTTTTTATTCCCTAGAAACTATGTTATGATAATTTTCAAACTACCAATCTACTATCAAGAAGAGCTATATAATGTTTTGTTTACAATATTTTCCTATCATTTACAAACATCATGGTTTATGGGGTTTTACCCAATAATCATAGTTATATTATAGGTTTAATCATGGAATTTAGTTTCCATGTGCCTCACAGTATATTAGAAATGCCCAGGATTCCCTTTTTATTGAACTTTATGAAGACATCAATAGATCTGATTCTATAGTGAATTGATTAGAGGTTAACATTTAGAATTTAATCTTATCTCACACCCGATACCATGTATGGTGGGTTATAGTCATGGTATTTCATCCATATTCAGTGATCTAAAACATTATGTTGAAACTATCAAACTAATAAGCCAATATCTATGAGAGCCTAAAAATCATTCAAATTATTTATTTCATCTACCAAATCTTATTTTTAGAAAAATTATTAGCTAGAATTATTATATTGTAATTTATTTCTTCCTATTATATGTTTTATTTGGAATGACATTATACAATGTCAATACAATTATGTGTTATGTGTTGTAACTACATCAACAAGTGTTTATATAGTTACATAAGTTTGTATACTACAACAACTATACCAATACATTCTATTATGTTTTCATATTACATTAACCATATCAATATGTTCTCCTATGTTTTCATCCTAGGATGTATCAAATAACTTGACATAATATTTTTGCTTGCATATTATCATGTTACCTTTGTAGCTATATTTAACATATTGATACAGTTCATTTGTACTTTTTATTTCTTAGACCATTATCCTATAGACTATATTAAACAGGTCAACCTAGTCTATTTCCTATTATTTTCAATCCTCTCTAAATAAACTATATCTACCAACTTGATAATTTTTGTTGATAATTTCCCGTCTATTTAACTAAATATAATTTTTTTGATATAGTTCAATTCCAAATTATATCCTTAATTTTACACCATACTACATCACACTATTTTACATATTATGTATTTAAAAATATTCGTGTTAAAAAACTACATCAAATAGTTTCATGTAGTTTTAACTATTATGTTTCACTAAGTTGGCTGATATGGTTTCTTTTCCTTTATTTAATTTCCTTATCTATCCCAAATCAACCTTCCATTATGTAGTATGTATTTGATGATTCTAAATAGAGATCATAACATGATATGATGGCTTCCACTAACTCCCATAAAGATCCCAAATCTTTTTTTAACATTATTAATAACCAAGATAAAAGTAATATTCATGTTACTACTAAAACACATTAAATTCACTCCTTATTAAACAACCTGTTGATCCTTTTAACTTTCCTTCACACATGCATATTGTTAAGGATGAAATTTACCTTGAGTATACTATTAAAATGATTCTGTTTAATAATGACAACCCTCAACACTAGTTCAAATATTATATGGTGATTTATAACCTCATGATGGTAACCCACATACGATGTCCTACTTCACCTATAGATACTTTTTATACAATATTCAAGGCAATTCAATGCACAGTTTCAGCCCTTCTTTATTATTTCACTATGCCTACTATATCCACTACCATGGTGGGAATTTATTCTAGTGAGCCTATATAAACAAATCATATTAGTACTCACATCAATACCACCACTAGTGCATCTCAAGGTCCCTATACTAATAAAAACACTCTCAATACTAATCACATATTTTTGTAAGTAATGAAATAAATGGATACCTTTCAACTAGTAATTCCAATCAAGTGATGCAAATGCAAGATAAATTTTTGTAATTTCAATTTCATCCTCAATAATGTCAATTGGGAGTGCAAATTATTGTAGTTGCAATATCATCCTCAATAACATTAATTGGGAGTGAAAAATCTAAACACCACTGAGACACCTTAGAGATGCATAGGGTAATATTATTAATCAACTACCACTTCTTAATGATTTCATCAAACTCTTCAAAATGAACCATTTATTCCTCAAATCAAAAACATAGACATAGGTGGTACAACTCCTACTATCACCTATAATGAAAGCATTGATATTATTTTGCATTTGAAAGCTTTTTGTAACCTTCACAAAGACCAAATTAAGTTGAATACCTTCATTAATACCAAACTTCTACCCAAAACATATTTAGATGATGTTCTAGATTGGTACAATAAACTTAAGTCTAATACTATCCATAGATTATAAATTTTATTTAATTCCTTGGTTCAACAATTTCAAACCAATGATCTTCCTAAAAATAATTTATCCAATTTCATTAATAGTAAATAGACAAAATATGAAACTACTTAAACTTTCATTAAGCATTGGAAAGTATTATCTAAATTTTTTGAATATAACATTTTAAAGGACAACCTCTTCCAATGTTTTACAAATACTCTCCATCCTGAACTCTAATATAGAGTCAAGACCATCTCTAAAAAATATTTGTAATAAGACCTTGATTAAGATACATGGATATATTTCCTCATAAAATAGTTTGAGCCTTTCCAACCTACCTCATGAACTCATCTGCTTATGAGATATAAAACAAACATGCTACTAGTGAAGGTGTTAAATATGCTTCTAATTTGATACACACTAGTCATGTTATTATTCTTGGTCACTCCAATGAGGTAAATATTTCCTAACCTTTCATAGAAAGTCACTCCTAGTATCCTCCATCTTCATCATCATATGTAAACAAATTTTATGTTCATCAACCTCTTTCCATCATAAAAATTCAAAAAGATATCCCTAAACCTATAGAAATATAACTTGACCTTACTCTCTCTACCAAACACTATTATGATACATGATTTTTTTTTTTGATATCATCCAAGTCGGGGACATTATCCTAAAACATGTAGGGAACATAGGAACTTCATTCTTGAATTTTTGAATATAAACAAACCTATTACAAGGTAGATAAAGCCCATGATTCCAAAGTTAAGAATGATCTTCTCAATTAATCTATTACTTACATTTCCATCTATAAATACCCACTTCCAATTTATCAACCTTGTAATACTCAACCTCTTTCCTCGGATGTTATCTTAACCTAAATTGATTCTTATTGCTTAAATAATGATGAAAATGTAGATAACATGAAAAACATGAGAAGTGTAGTATCTTCATCAATATTTATCCACATTGTAATTGAAATAATTTTCCCACTTACCTAGATTTTAAAGACACATATCTATCTTATTTTAAGGATGTTGAACATACATATGTATATACCAACACATCTTCTATAAGTGTATTAGCTAACCTAATACAATCACATGACTCCAGATAATTTAAACTACATCAACCACCTCAATCCCATTTGATAATAATATCTAAATTATATAATTTATCTCGATATAATGCATTATATTTCATTCCTCTATTTTTATTACATTTTCTATATCGATACAACTAGCTAAAACTAAAGAAACCAGATCAACCAACTAAATGTAGTCTATTTGTATTCCTTATTCAATTACTATTAAATTGACTAGATTGATAAAATATATTATTTAAAAATATGAGCTAAATACATTGATCTTATTGGTTGTATTTTTATATTCTTATTTTTATTTCTATCACATTGACAATCTTGATATAAGAATTTTGTGCTTTGTCTATGAAAAAATACATTAAATAGTTTGATGTAGTCTTATTCACCTAGTCAAACTCCATCAACCAAATAAATACATCACAATTAACCTTCATTTAAATTTAATTCATCTCATTCATCCATAGAATTACTTAAATATTACACATCTTTATCTTAGTCCAGTTAATTAGCTTGTGGACATGATGAATGGGACCCCATTGCATAAATTTAACACTTTCCTTAACAAATTCCTTTCTTGAAATCATGAGGACTTCCCCTTACCATAATAATAAATTAATTAAATTTATATTTTAAATTAATATCCTATTAAATCCATATATGGCATGAGTCCACTTTGGCTAGGTCAGAGGATACTATCCTCCAACAAAGTGAAGAAATGTCCATACAAGTTGATGAAACTCTATATGCTTCTCTTTCACTTAAATTTACAATTTATTCTATGATTCTTGATGAGATATTAATTTATGTGGATTATCCCCCTTTATTTATTAGTGTCCAAATGGATGACATCAAAGTTAAATGTGCTTTGATTTATAAAGTATAAGGGACTTATATCACTTCTCTTGATTTGATTAACACTCTTTGATACTCCAAATGCAACCTTAAATCTATCCAAAATATGTGCCAAGGTCATGAATAAATAAAAATTCCTTCCATTGGATGTGTTTGAATTCTCATCATGGTTAGAGTCAATATTATGATCTTAAAATTTTCATTATCTTATTATATTTGACTTTATCCACCTTGGACACATCATATGAGAGCTCTCACTTATTTTGCATTTTAATGTGTTGAATTTTAAAATAATAGTGGGACACACACACACACACACATATACATACATACATACATACATACATATATATATATATATATATATATATATATATATATATATGTGTGTGTGTGTGTGTGTGTGTGTGTGTGTGTGTGTGTGTGTGTGTGTGTGTGTGTGTGTATGTATATATATATATATATATATATATATGTATATATATATATGTATATATATATGTATATATATATATGTATATATATATATATATGTACATATATATATATATATATATATATATATGTACATATATATATATATATATATATATGTACATATATATATATATATATATGTACATATATATATATATATATATGTACATATATATATATATATATATATATATATATATATATATATATATATATATATATATGAATTCATATATGTATACACACACACACACACACATAAAATTTATGATAATATGTTTATGTGACATACCATATTATTATTCACATTATCATTTGATTGGATTCAATATTTACATTTCATTATGCATATTTATGATTCCTTGTTTTTTACATGTTTCTTATATCATGATTCTCCTCCATTTTTGATACTTTACTTATTCACATTTATTTCAAATTTATGACATATTATTTATGACATTGCTTCATTCATTCACTTAATATAAATCTTTGTTTTAACATTATAACTGGGGTAACCCATTCAGGTCTAATTTTGTTTTACTTTTTTCTTGATGATAATTTCAATACTTATTTTTATTCCATC
Organism: Torreya grandis; assembly: GCA_037957365.1. Taxonomy (NCBI): domain Eukaryota; kingdom Viridiplantae; phylum Streptophyta; class Pinopsida; order Cupressales; family Taxaceae; genus Torreya; species Torreya grandis. The sequence goes on from JARHVA010002749.1 coordinate 6,511, forward strand.
TCTTTTTGGGGATGATCACTATTTCCATAAGTACTTTTGATATCTATTTTTTAAGATATTACAACCTCCTAGTGACTTGGATATCATAACATTGGCCATGCTACTTTCACAATAATACCTTACACATTTAGATATAAGTATACATGTCTTTATACCAATCATTACCAAATTGATATTATACAATCCACATTTACCATTTCTACATCCATTCATTTGAGGCACACATAGGTCAATTTTGAGATTGCACACTTGTTTGTGGGCACATATAATAATTACTTGGTGTCACTACCTCTTTGTTCTTTTCTCTAGTAACCAAGTGTATGTTCCCTTGTGTTTATCACCTATTTTAGTAATGACATGTTTTAAGAATCCACATGGAGGAGGAGTAAAATTTCCATAAAATTTTAAATTTCATATCATAAAATAAACAAAATTTAATGATTAGAAGGCAAAATACAATTTTATAAAGTCTAATCACACTAAAAGACATGATCTTCATTTGGCACATATCATATTCTAGTTGAAGTTCAAACTCCATAATTGGCCTCATAATATAACTAATGTCTAATGGAGTGTGGTAGGCTAGTATATTGGGGTAGGAGGTATCATTATCATATACTATCTATTTCCACCCATTTTATCACACAAGTGCCCAATATTGATAGTATGCTAAAGGACATATAAGATATCCTAAGGAATGGGGAATAAGTTGTGGGATGGTATGACCATTTTAGTTTATATACATAATTATCCTCTCATGGAATGATATATTTTATTCACTTATTAGCATTATATTTTTGTTTTCTGGTTGAAGTGTCTTAGGTCTTTGATGTCAACAATTTTTAGCACTTGCATACTTGTATAGTGTATTTCATTAGTTTTAAGTATTACCACATCAACCATGGGGTGCCTGACTTTATTTACACAATATTGTCCCTAATATTACACTTGATGGATATCACTTATGTTTTATCATATCCACAATCACATTTTATACATACACCTTTTGGTATTCTCTTTATAAGTTTTAGTATAAAACCTTGGATATGATAAGGCTTTCCTAAGAGATATGCAATTTACCATGCCTCTTTGCTCAAGGTTTTTATTTTCATTGTAAGACCTTTGATAGTATCAAGCCTTCCTCATAAACATATTTATATCAATTTATTTCCATCATTCACATATCATAATATGGTCATAATTTCTTACACCACATGCTAGAATAAGCACTAAATTTCATCTTGTCACTCATTTAAATATTCTCTCTATTTTCCTTGATTATCTATTATTATTATTTTTATTTTATTAATCATACAATTATCACCCATTTACATTTATGATTTAAATTAATGATTTAGTGATTTATTTTTCTTACATTCTTTTACATATCTCATTTTTGTGATTTGTTTTAAATTTATTTTTACCATTTAATTTTGTAACTCATAGTCATTTTACATTTATCATTCTTTTTAACCATGCATTTATTCAAAGTTGTTTGAAAGGAATAAAAAACTACATCATGCATAGCATAAAATCTCACAATAATGTGTTATAAATAAAATACATGCATACATAACATCCATGATTCATATAAAAACATAATTATTTCCATACATGGCTAAAACATTTTATATACATCATGATACAAACTGATACATAGTACCAAAAAAATATGAGTTTGAGGTCCATCATGACTATCCAATAGTGGACATGTTAGATTACTTGTTTATTTCTAAGATTTACCTATATGTATAATCCATTGTAGTGATTACACATTTGATTGTCGATCATCCATCTATCCCTCTAGATTGTCCACCTAGGTTTTGAATCTTAATACGTAGATAGTTATATTCAAATGAGTGGTTCTCTCCTTATCTAGTGTTTACTACTCCTTTATCTCTCCCTAGATAATTCTTGGTGTTACTAAAAATTGATCTCTATTTGATAACCTTCATATCTCTTAGGTATCCCCCCAGACCAACATAATCCTAGGTTTAAGGCACCAATGGATCAATCAATTATGTAGTATCATTTTGTGGTAACATGTCATCCAAAATGCCATGGTGGGAAGTATCCACCATAATAATCCATTAATCCTCCTATACCATAGCATCTATAAAATTTAAAAGAAAATAACATCAATATTATATATAATCTAAAAACTCATAAATGTATGTAGTATGTATTTCTATATCCAAGTAAAATACATGTAATAAACATAACACATTTTACTCACCCACAATAACATCATTAAGTTGATCACCTAACACCTATTATTTTTAATGCCTCTAAAGAGGCACAAATCCTCCATACTTCCTTGGATGAATACCATGATCATGTCATGCCCAGATTGATATCAATGTAATGACCTATTTTTTTTTTAAAAATAAAAACTGAGATAAAGTAACTATAGTATAAGGATTCGAATGGAAACTAACATAAAAAGGTAATGAGATCAATAACTATGCTATATCCAACATAAGAACTAGAAAAAACTATAAATTATTAATAACACTATTAGGAATAAACTATCTACTTAGTGCTTGGAATAGAATGGGTCAGTGTATGAATGATACACTTACACACTTCTATCATTGCATTTCTCATATGTCCTTCTTAGTAGGGAAATTATCAATTTATAATCTTACCTAACTACCAATTCAAACCATAAAGCAATCTACACCTTATAGGTTAAACTAAAAGAGTTCATTAAACAATCCAAAAATAAAAATAGATTGAATAGAAGAATCATCATACTTAACTTTCTTAAGAAATATCTATAAAATTATAGATAACAATATGTGTTGGTTTTGGGGACCAATTCTAAAATTAAAAAATATAAGTTATTTTAACAATATGCTTCACTTAGTTTTAGTTCTCATGAGGGCCATACTAAACTATTGTCCTTGTGATCATTGTACCATGATATCGGTTAGGAATCACTGCACTATATTATTATACCCTCAAAATGAAAATGTTTATAAATTTATATTATATTTACATGTTAAATTTAGATTTTGGGAAAACTTTAGATTCTAATCAAGTCTTATTTAGTTCTAAAATGATGGATTTTAACACATAAGTATCCATCTCGTCACCAACATATGCAAATCAAATTCATGTATGTTGCTAATTAACCATCCCATAAGCCTTGGTATAGAGATTGAACCCTTACTTCCAAATCTTACTTGTGACTTGGCTAATATGATTGAAAAACTAACAAACCCTATTTTCATTATATCTTCATGTTTTAACAACCATGCTTATGTTTTACATGTGAACCTTTATATAATTCACTTTATCCATCCATGAATTTGGCTTAGTTACTGATTACACCAATGATAAAATAACCAAATATTTTGTAATATTTTCACTTTCTTTAACAAGATAAGTAATTTTCACCTAGTCCATTATTACCTTTAAGTTTAATTAATCCATCTTATTTATTTGTAATATCTATGTTATTTCCATTAGTCTGAATAATGATTCACATTTAGAAATGATTAATAGAATACCCAATTATATTTAAAGTTATGTATTAAGACATAAATATTGTCATATGATTTAAAACTCAATTATAATAGCTTTCAAGAGTGTATATCATTTGAATTGAGTTAAAATTTTGTGAACATTATAAACATGTCACCTTAATTCAAGAATCATCCTATATCAAAATCAACATCATTACATGCTTATTTATTAATTTATTAACAAGTATTATTCATGTTTTCTCAACACTAAGATTTAATATAACATAGGTAAATTAATAGTGGATAACAACAACTATTGAGATTTTAAGCTTTAATAACCAACCAATTATGTTGGACAAAAATATTCAACCTTTATAAATAAATAGCCACATTATGTTAAGTTACAAATTACATAATATATGATAAATTTGAATACTTTTCTAAGGCAAATTAAACACATTAATGTAATTATCTCTAAGTCAAAGTAATAGAAATATGTTATTAAGATGCTAAGATAAAATTGTATACTTGTGTAATCATAATTCCAACAAGAACCATCTACATTTCTAACACTAAAACCTAAATGTCTTAATGAATATTAATAATAACTACAACATAACTAATAAATATGCATATTATTTCTTTGATAATCAACTCACTATTATGCATGCACTTCACACTAATAAAAATTTCAATAATATCTTTTAATAACACCAATACTCAAAACATTTTTAAATGTAAAGTTTGAATCAATTAATTCTATTAAAGAGTAAACAATTAGTTTTTAATTTATGAATTAACTTAATACTAAAGAAAAAATTTAATCTCCTATGTAAACATAGTAAAATAATCTTGTTAATAGAAATGAAAACTCATAGAATCAAGTTATGTCATCCATAATGGATTAAATTAATACATATATCAAAACTAAAGCATTTGTGTCACATAAACTTTTAATAATTGTTCCTCTAGCTATTCCTAAAGAATACAATTTCAATCTTCCATCTTTTAGAGTAAATCAAATAAGCCCATCCTTCAAATTACAATGAGCCCCCAACAATTATTAGACCATCTTATTATCAAAAGGTTGACATACACTATCTCTTGTGCCTATTACTTATATCATAGTTTGAATAGTGTTATTATGATGACCTAGGCCTTATATCATGCTCAAAGTGTTAAAACTAGCTTATCTTATATCTCTACAAGTTTGGGACTTGTGCTTATTTTCCATCTTCTAGAACACTTGCATCAAAGTTAGATGCCTACATCGATGAAATTTTCATGTGCCAGCAAAAGTGTCTAGTGCCCTAAATTCATCAAATTTTAAAATTATAACATGTGAATATGGTTAACCTTAGTTATTTAATGTGGGATATTTCCTTAAAAGTATTAGTATATATAAAAGATTAATACTCATTCATTGACCACTTAGTAAAAAACTATCTACTCAAAGGACAACTTAAAAAAAGAATTCAATCAAGTATTTAATTAAGAAAAAAAACCCTATTTTCTCCTATTCCCATACTATTCATTGGGAAAACACACATACAAGTCTGAAATACTAAAGGATTAACCTATGAATCCTCTTTTCTAACTTACAATATAGGTAACTATTGTACTTTCTTTCCTCATATTTTACCCTTATTCGCACATAAGGGAAGACATTAGGAGAGAGATACATCATTATAAGACCCTCTTCAAAGTAGTGGACATGTAGGTAATACCCACTGATGAAAGAGTTTTTGGGGTTATATAAAAGTTATGGGTCCTGTTGATGCTTCCAATTACTCCATAGAGTGTTCTTTAGTGTTGATGAAAACTTGTCATTTTAGGATTACAAGAATCCAATGTATGATTTTTATTTTATGAGACATAGTGTCTCTTTGGTGGAATAGTCAGAAAATAATGAGAGCTACCCACAAAATTTGTTTGATGTGGTGGTTGGGATCCACCAGGGTCTATGTCTTTGTAGTCTTGTAGTCTTTCTAGTGAAGATTTCTAACTCTAAGCTAATATAAGTGGATATTTACAATTATCTTAAGCTCAAGTTAGGATTGAAAAAAAAATCAAAATATATGGTAAGGTATATAAGAAAAGTGATTTCAAACATAATGACAAAGTTCTAGTCAATGTAAGCATACATTTAACTGATTAGTGATATTACATAGAATAAGCTCAAGCATCACCAAAGACCCAACACAATTCAAATGAAATATAAATATTATGAGTCAAATTAAAGATTACTTAAAGTTTCTTTCTACGTTAATCTAAACATCATAAGAACATTCAAATACAGAGCAAATAAAAACAAAGTAAATTTGAAACTCTTCAACTAGTCTAGCACAACATAAACTAGAAATCTCATAAACATAAGATGAAGCTCATCTATCAAAGAATTATTCAAATATAATACATCCACCTGGAATTGAGAAAAAAAGAGAAAACAATGCAACATAATACAAGATAATATTTGTAGAATTCAAATTGTATTAATTGATCTAGTATAAAATTTGTTGAAAATCTCTCTCTTTACAAATGGTAACACTTGCCTATTTATAGAAGACATAGGTAGTATACCAATTATATTTATTTCAAAATTTTACAAGAGGTAAAGATAACTATCCTTTTACAATGAACTATATAGTACATATGGCTGTTAGGTGCCTATTAGATCAAAAGACTAATATATGCTAACAAACTAGCATATATAGTTTACAAAAGAATAATATTGACTTTGCTCTTGGGATGGTGGGCCTCCTTAATCAGTTACACTAAAAGAAGTCTTTCACCCTAGTGTATTTTTATTTGATTAACTAACAATACACTATAGACTTCATTATATTTTCTTCTTCCTATTCAACTAATGTATCATATTCTTTGTCACTTTTGATGGTGATCTCTTATAAGCACCTTGCTTTTTCTATCTATTATCTTATGGCAAAGATGACATTAAGGAATTTTGAATTATTTTATTGGATTGGCCTTGGTTTTCATCCTTGATGCCTTGGATGAAATCTTGGACTCCCTACTAGAATTCCATGTCATGCATTAGGCTAGTGGCAATAGGTTGAGAATGGGTCACCAAGAAGGCTCTTAGTAACATCTCAATTCTATTCACCAAGTCCTTATATTCCTCTATGAAGCCATTGGACTTGTTTTACCATGAATTTAATTCATTTATTTGATACATTAGGATCTCTTGAATGGAATTTAATTGCCTTTCTTTAATGATCTTGAAATCTAGGGGCTACTTGGTGACATGTACTTTGATCAACCATGTCACTTAGTCTTTGATTTATTATCATTGTTTTATCAATGTTTGTGCCTTTTTAGCTTGAAGTTATAAGGTATTAAGCTTGAGTTTAATGGATTTTAATTATTCATAGACATCTAGGAGGTACTTATTTAACATCTTCAGTGGGTCCTCTAGAACTGATAGAGAGACTTGTGCCTCTAAGTCTTTCTTCTCTTCCTCCAATTTTAAGATTCCTTGATTCATTCCCTAAATTCCCACCATAACAATTGTTGACTAGGATTCCACCATATTTGAAATATATTCTTGATAAATTGGGTGCTCCACTATTTCCTAGCCTTAAATTAGAGTGAGTCATGAAAATGGTTGCACTCTTTGAAAAGTGAAATCTCAGTTCTAATGGTTGCCTTCTTTATAGTGAATTTCTCCAATCTATCAGTATTAGGGTTAAATTGTACCTTGGGATATAATTATTAAATCTTTAAATCCTCTAGTGTTTCAAGACCAACCATGCTTGATTTCCCTAATTCTTTTATTTTCTTGTTGCTCTTTTTAGTAGCCTCAATCATTCTCCTCTCTTCTTTCTCCTTCATGAGATCTAAGATCTAGGCTAGACTTCATCATTGATTTTGACATTAGTAGTGCTAGTCAAATCCCTTGACTGCATCTAAGAGGGTATCTTTTGTAACTTCCCATAGATGAACCAATTAGGGATGATAGGTCCATGTATGGTAAATTCTTCACTAAACAAGTTTACCTCACTTTTTGGGTGAATCCACTTGGGTTTATTTAGGGCTCCAACCACCAAAGCCATATCTATCTCCCTCTTTCTTTTGGTCACATGGACCAAATCTAAGGAAACTCCTTTTCCTTTGTTTTTTCTTCAACTTGAGGACCTTTAATTAGTGCCACCTTAGCTATGATTCCTTCATCTTTATCTCCTTCCTTGTCTGACCCATATGCATCAACAAGTTCTTTAAATATTTCTTCAACTATTTCATAAGGTTCCAAAGAAATCATATCAATGTATTCCATATGAGAAGGGGGTCTTTGAGGCAAGGATAAGGTGGAAGGACCCTTTCTTGGCATATGTTCCATCTTTTGTTCACTAGGTCTTTCAATTTTGGGCACTTGTTATTGAGGTAGTTGCTATTGTTAAGGTATACCTTGAGGCACTTGTGGTGGACATGAATTAGAAGGTAAGAAGTGGTATTTCAAGGGATTCATTTTCCATATTTTTCTCAATGGTTTTTTTTTCCTCTGTAATCTATGTTCAAACTTAAATCCATTCTACTTGAACCTAGCCAACACTTTCAACATGTTGGTTTCCTTTGTGTATAAGTGGTCATATGGACCCAATTGATGTTCATAAGTTATTTTAGGTAGTTATTTGGATCATATATGGGAGATCACATTGCCCTTTAGATCTCATGTCTTGATGTCATCTACTTAGAAGTAGGATGCCTCTCTATTCCCTGCTAGAATCTCTATTTACTTTCATCCATGTATCATTATCCTCCCCATGAGGTAGGGGAAGAGATGTAATGTGCCTTTATTATTTTATATGAATACATGATCAATTCCATGAAGGATTTAATGGGATATCTCTTGCTCTTCCAATTTGATAGGTATATGCACTTATAATCTAAAGGGTTGGGTTTGGATTCCTTTAATCTTAATGACTATGCAATCAAGGTATAACTAGATATCTCCACTGGGATCTATAAATTAACTAATGAGGGGGTGAACCCTAGGTATTAGACTTCCTATGATGATTCCCACTAAATTGGGATATATGCAATCACAAATGAATTGTATGTGGACCCTATACTTGAAGATATGTAACTTTGAGTAGTGATGAGAAATAGTAATCTTGCTCCAAGGAGAAAAATTCTTGATGGCAGAGATGAAGGTAAAATCCATGGAGTCTAGAAAGTAGGACATCATAGTGAAGAGATGAGTAGTTCTACTTTTAATTACATTAAACTACCTTCCTAAGTGGATATTTATCATTTTTCCAATAGGTGGATTCAGTTCCTCTTTTATCATGAAATAGACATAGGAGACCCACCTGGGGTCAACATAGGATGTGATTACTACTCTAGAAACCTTATTAAACAAGTTCATGATGATTCTAATCCCTTACATAAATTATATAATTGTGATTTTACCATCATGGTCTCTCATCATATGAGTTCCTCTATCCAGCCATGGTCTTAAGATATTATCTAAGTCATTCTTAGTGGTCCATTCCTTGATTGTATGGAGGTCTATATGAGACTTGGGAAGATTATAGTAACCTTAAAAATATAATAGAGCTATATAAGTAACCTTATTTGATATACCTTCATTTATTATAAAATCTCCATCTATTCTACAATTAAGAAACATAAGAGTAAGGATATTTATGCAATGCAATACCTTTAGTTTAGCAACTGTGAGGTGAAGCCCAAACATCTGATTTGATACTAAATCTTCATGTCTCCTCTAAATTGAAATAATTAATTACTCATTTTGGGTTAAGGGTTATAAGAGGTTAATTGTAAAGAAGATTTCAGACCAATTTTTCATACTATTATTCAAGGCTCCCACATCCAATTATGTATCCTTGTAACATCTCCATTTAGTATCTATAGATAAATAAACCTTAGATTCATCTCTCCATTATTGTCTTGATGCAGTCATAATTCCTCAAATAGCTAATTTCCCTTTAACTATAAGATTTCACTAAGTCTTCTCAGTTCTTCTCAGGGTAAATTCTAACTCTTATGAATGTAATTATGGCTCAATTAAATAAGGAATAGGGTTTTACATTGGTGAACTAGGGTTTTTATTACTAATTTAATGACAAAGGTGGTGGATTTATAAATTCATTCATGTTACTCCCATGAAAGTCTTTTCAAAATCTAGCCATTAGCTTTTAAATGCGTATTTCATTTCATACCATTGGATTAGATCCATGACTAGGCACAGACTATTGATTATGATCCATAAGGTCTTTTATGATTGGTTACCTTCACTTTGATTTATCTAGTTGAAAATTCCTTAGCCATTTTACACCGTCAGATCAAATCCTATGATGAAGTATGGGCCATTGGATCTATGAATATGCACATGAAATAAGTCTCAAGATTTGATAAAAACTTAGGTTAAAATACATTATACTAAGTTTTCATGTTAAAATATGTGAAGGGGTCTTTTTGAGGGTAAAGAGATACATCCATTCACTAGGTTTGAAAGTTTAGACTATGTTAAATTTAATAGCCTCACAAATGTCAAATACATTCTCATGGACATCAAATGATGGGCATGAGGCTGTCAAATTTAAGCTCATATAATATACTTAGAGGGCTTAAGCTTAAGCCTTACAATCATGTTATATTAAAAACATATTATTATTAAATTCTAAAGCATGTTTCTTGGGTCATATGTCTAAGTCCTCTGGGTACATGATCCCTTAAATCATTTTTGATTGGTTTCTTAAACTTTCATTAGGTTGGAATCCTTCAGCCATTTCATACCATCAGAACAAATCCTTTGATGAAGCATGGACTGTCAGATTTACAAAGATGCACATGACTTAATGAGATCCTAGATTTGATATGAGTTAGGTTAAAAGTATGTTTCCTAAGTTTATTTATGTTAAAAAAACACATGGGGTTCTTCTAAGGGTTGATAAATATGTCCCTTTGATAGGCCTTAATGTTATACTATGTTGAAAAGTCTTTGATGATTTTGCACTATTAGATTAGATCTATGAGAAAGCACAAGATGTTGATTGTGATCCATGTACTCATCAATTATTAGTCTCTATAAAGATCAAATATTAGGGTTAGGCATAAAACAAAGAACCTAGAAAGACTTCACACAGTTTGCCTTAAAATTTTTCTAAAGGGTCACTTTTTTGGGAAAATATCTTAACCAATTCTTTTGAAAGGTAGGTTTCAGAAAATTTGAAGGGTTAATTTGTTTCAAATAAAATATGCACAATAAATAGTGCCCAAAATGGTTTCTTTGAAGGATACTTTTTTCCAAAGTGGATCGAGACAACTTTTTTGAAGGGACACTTCAAGAAACTCTAAAGGGTCACTTCAAGAAAGTTATTTAAAATCAATATTTCAAAGGGTAATTTGGTGTTTAGGTGGGCTTATTTGCTTGCATTTTATTTTCACCATATGATTAGATCTTGACATACAAAACACACCTATACTTTTTCTAAAAGAATTAATTTCTCATAAAGCTTTCTAGCTAACTTTTGAATTCAAATGTTAGAGTTTTCTGCAAGGGAAACATAGACTTCTATATGTAACCTATAATTCAATCTTCAAAGACAAACCATTACTAAAGTTAGTCCAAAAACATAATCATTATCATTAATCATGTATAGATCATATCCCTTTTAAGTGGATGATATTTAAATTCTATAAAAAAATAACCTTTTCAAGGAATTCAAACTTTAGATGTTTTGAAACATTCATAGGGGTACCCCTATTTTCAAAAGAAATAAAGTGGGGGGTATGTTGATCTAGAAAATGGTGACTCACAGGGGAAACATAGCAATATGTTAGAACCTAAGGATCTAGTTTATAACAATACATAAGTCTTTCATCCATTACGTATATAACATTATCTAAATCAAACCTTGATTGGGATAAACCTCACATGTGTAAAATTCAAAATCAAAATGTTGAAACACAAACACTTAGTATGTGCTTTGATTCCACTTATTATATGTCATGGAACTTTGGAAGACAACATCCAGGTCATACCTTTGGTCATAACACTTGACTTGGATCATTTTGGATATTCATTGAGAATAATTTCTCTTAGTTTAGGGAAAGCTTGGGCATTTCCCTATTGCTATCTAGGTATCCATATCCCCAATAGAGATATCTTTGGTCCCACTCAAATCCTTGTTCCACTGCTAGCTAGAATCCATAACCTTGATAGAGGTTACCAGAATCACCTTTGCTTCTTGTCCATATATTTTTTAATAAGTTTCTTCTTTTTGTTTATAGGTCTTTTTGTAAAGGTTGAGAACTAATATAGCCTTATTTTAAGGATTTGGTTGAGTGTTTTACTCTTAGATTAATCACTTTTAGTTGTAACCTCTATCCCAAATAAGGATGTGTTTTAAGTGCTAGTATGAAATGTGCCTCAACAACCTAAGTTTTATTTTAACACATATGATTATTATTTTGACCAAACCTTGATTTAAGATTATGCTTAAGACTTGTCATGATAATTAACTTCTATATCAATATACACCATTGTCTTGAGTTGCATCATGATGCTTTATGACAACCTATGTTTACCATTGTAAGATTCATATTCCAATTTCAAGCTACTAGAATTTTGAGCAATATTTTAAAATTTGAATAAACTATCCATAGGACTTATTGGAAACAAAATATAAAAACCAAGAAAAATCAAACAAAACACAAATCAAACACATAATAGAAACAACAAACAAGAAGCAAACAAATATATACAAGGAAAGTAAGAAAGGAAAGCAAGAAAAGAAACTATCTAGTCTACCTACTCTAATCTAACTATATTATAGTTTTCACTCCATGAAGACTCCTAATGGAGCAACAACAAAGTAAAGCTTGAGATACTACCCATTGATGGGCAAGGTGAACTCTACTTCCTAGAGGTCTTTTAGTTTAAAGGTGTTGTTTCCCAATGTCTCTACAATTTGATAAGGCCCAATCCACAAAGGTGTGAATTTTCCATGCTTCCCTTTTAGCTTTGAAGCTTCATTCTAGAGGAGGACTAAGTCTCTTTGCCTAAACACTATGATTTTGTATCCTTTATCAAATCACCTTTACACTATTATTTGATGATTTCTAAAGTCATAAAATACTTTATCTCTGGCATCTTCCATATGAATAATGTCTAGTAGCCTTGAGCTAGTAAGGTTTTGGATTTCTTCCATATACTCCTAAATGAAGGTAAATGTGGACAACTTAAGGGTTATGGGAAAGAAAGGTTCCTATCCATACACTAGAAATAATGGTGAAGCTTTGAGGGCTCACTTAATCCTTATCATGTCTAACCATAGTGCATACTTTAGGAGCTTATGCTATGTTCTTGGTTTGTCTTCCATAGAATTCTTGATATCCTTCATGAAATTCTTATTTTTAGATTAGAATAATCCATTTCTTTTTGGATAATGATTGGATGAAAAATTTAGAGTTATTCAATTATCATATGCCCATTCAGTCATCTCAATAAAAGTGAAGGCAGATCCATTATCACAGACCAAAGAGACTGGGATTCCAAATTGTGTGCAAATGTTTTCTTCCATGAAGTTAATTACCTCTTTTATCCTATAATATTTGGTGGTAACAGCTTCACTCCACCTTTCACATTAGTTAGTAGTAGTAAGGATAAACTTGTGGCCATAAAAATAATTGGGGTTAATCACCCCTACAAATTCCAACCCCCATTGTGCAAAGGGTTTGTCAACAAAGGCATGGCTACCTTTGGCTCTTTTCTATTGAATATCTAACATGCATGGAACTCCCTCACATGATTTTGATCATATTTGAAGATGGTAAGCCAATAATACCCAGCTCTAGGGATCTTTTGAGTTGTGATTCTTACTAAAGTGTGTCCACTTTCTATCTTCTCATAGAAGGTATTCATGATGTGAGATGCTTCTTTTTTGGACACATCTTAAATAAATTCCCTCAAATTTCCTTCTATACAAGACTTTATTCTTGATGAGGTAATGAGATTTTTTGTGTCTCAAGGCTCTCTTTTGTTCTCTAGTGAGTCATGCTAGAGGAACCACATTGATAAGTAGGTGGATGATATAATAATACCATTCATTTGGTTTGAAGCTTTGATGGTCAACATACATGACATGGAGCTTGGGGTTAACATTAGAAATCACTTGAACTAAGATTTGGCATCTTACCAACTTGGAAATATTCATTTCAATATCATATTCCTAGAGAACAAACATCCACTTACCTTTTCTTTCTCTAAGATCATTTTGAATCATCAAGAGTTTTGTAGCTAGGTCTGACAAGATAACATGTACCTTATTCTTAAAGATGTAATGCCTAAATTTCTTAAATACTTTCACTAATGCATAAGCTTGCTTTTTGATCATAGAATAATTTACCTTTGCATTATTAAATTTTGTGCTCATGAAAGATATCGGATGATCATTCCCATCAACCTTTGGGGTTAGTACTATAGCTATGGTATGTTTAGAGGCAAATGAGTACAAATATTAGTCCTTTAAAAAATTTAGACTTATGAGATCTGGGGATTTAGTTAATGCAATTTTAATGTCAATAAAGACTTTCTTAGATTCATTATTCCAATAAATCTTGGCATCCTTCTTCATCATGTCATTCAAAGGCTTGATAATTTTAGCAAAGCCTGAGATGAACTATCTTAAAAAGTGAATTTTCCCAAATAATGAATTAATCTATTTTCTATTGTTAGGCAACTCAATTTTAGATATGGCCTCTACTCTGTTAGGATCTATGGAGATACCTTGATTGGTGATAACATGGCCTAGTAGTTTCACCTTTGTGACACAAAATATACTCTTCTTTGGGTTGAGGGAAATGACATATCTTATGGACCTTTAAAACACTTGTTTCAAGTGCATGAAGTGATCCTCTCTATTATTGGAGAAAAATGGAAAATCATCCATATAGATGATGATACATTTGCCTACCAAACCTTGGAAAGCATGGGTTATGGCCCTTTGAAATGTTGATCTTGTATTGATAAGCCCAAAGGATACCCTCTCATATGCATAAGTTCCCCACTTGGTCATGAAAGTTATTTTCATCCTATCCTCTTTTTCAACAAAAACTTGGTTATACCCTAAAAATCTATCCAAAAAGGACATCATAGCTGACCCTAAAAATGCTTATATGACTTGGTCTAAAGAAGGTAGAGGAGAGTTGTCCTTTTCAGAAGCTTTGTTCAAGTTCCTAAAGTCAATGCATAATATAATCTCCCCATTACTCTTTCTTATTAGGACCAAGTTTGCAACCCAAGTAGAGTGACTGATAGGAAAGATAATCCTTGCATCTAATAGTTTCTTAACCTCTTTATAGATCATAAGCTCTAAGCCAAGATTGACTGGTCTTTGTTTTTTCCTCAAAGGCTTATAGTTTTATTCGAGAGGTATTGTATGAGTTATGACCCTTGGGTAAAATATGTTCATATCTTCATAAGACCAAGAAATGACATCGTTATACTTTATGAGCAACTCTCTTTCTTTATTTTCTCCATTTTAGTTCATGTTTTCCCTATGTTGATAGGTTGAGGTTGGTCTTATGCACTGAGATCTACTAGCTAGTAGTTTTTTCGACTCACTTTAGGTTATTAGGTACCTTCGTAAGATTATTGTGATCAAATTCCCTCTCTAAAGAGATCATCCCTTTAGGTATCTTGTTATCACTAAGCTAGATGATCTTACCATTAGGCTCATTTTTAAGAGAAAATTCATCTACTTCATTAATGATATGGGCTTCAAAGGCCCTAGAGTTGGTTATGAAATTTATGATCTATTGATCATTGTTGAATACCTAGAAGTGATTGATGTTATTAGGGACTAGTGGGTAATGTACCAAATCAATGCTAAAGTTAGGTGGATCTTGATTTGGCATGAGGTTGGTTACACTAAAAGCAAGCTCATTAGTAGCCTTGTTTTCTTCCCTTGGAACAACTAAGATGTTGAATGCATCAAAATATTCAATCAAATCCCATACCCTAAAATTATATCTCTTGAAGTAAGACAACTTGCACTAGTATTTACTCCTCAGTTGGTTGACCACAAGTTTTGAATATCCATAAACCTAAATCTCTTTAACTTGGGCTTGATGGAAAGCTATAGTCCAAGAATAAGATCTTCATACTCAACTAAGTTATTAGTGCAAGGAAATTTCAAGCTATAAGAAGCATGGTAGTGTTTGTCTATAGGGTCTACTAACACAATTCCAGCTCCTAATCCTAATTTTCATTTGGCTCCATCAACATGTAACTTCCATAATCTACGTATTAGAAGAGGTGTTTTAAAATTTGGATTTTGTGTAATTTCTAAGGTGAAGATTCCAAGATCAGAATCAAGGAAGTTTACCTTTTTATTAAGTACATTGTACTCAGTTATCATATGCTTCATCCTCAAATCTCTATTAACTCTTATTTGATTACGAAAAGCCTTCCTAGTAACAACAAGTGAGAACAATCAATGGACATATACCTATTTAAAGCTTTAGTCCATTCCCTACTTAGAAGTAACCCATAAGCACTAGGAATGTCAACTACTTGAATGTTAATAAATTGTTGAACTCTAGATTGACTTGCCAATTGAATATGCATATTAAGTAGCTCTCTAATGACTTTGACTTTTGATTTATTTAGTTATGTGACTACTCAATCTAAATTTATTGGGTTTAGTCCAAGTTACTCAAAAATTCTAGTAGACATGATATTATTAGAAGCTCTTGAATCTAGTAGACAATTATGGACATTCTTAACAAAGACTCTAGCTATGAGCAGAAAGGGTGGAGACTCTAATTTTGCCACCTACATAGTTGCATTGGTAGTATCATTCTTGGGTGGCTTTCTAGGTTTCTTAGACAAGGATTCTAAGAAAAGGTCTCTTTGCTCAGCTTTCTATGTCAGCTCATGTAGAGTGATGTTTTCTTTGATCTTCTTCATGTCTTCCACTATGTTATAACTAGTCTTATTCAACAGTTTAGCATAGGCTTAGAAGAACTACCTTTGGGTGGCTCAAGACCATTTCTTAAAGAAATGTATGGAGGAGTCCCATAGTTATTGAGAGGAGTATAAGTATTTAAGGGATATCTTTTCTCCCTATTCCTTAGAGGGTAAGTCTTTAGGAACTATTGAAATTCTTGAATTTCTTTAGGAATATTATCAGGCTCATTATCTTCCTAAAAGGAAAATTGAAAGGTCTCCACCATGTGCACTTGATTAGATGATTTAGATCTAGAAGTGTTAGTAGTAATGTCTTTATCGGGGATAAATTCAAAGGTGTCCATCTCTTCTTGGAAGGCCTCAAAAGCTTTAAAAAATTCAATACAATCTATCTCACCATGCTTTAAGGTAGCATGCACTCTACAATAATCAGTTAATGCAATGTCTATGAGATTGATTTCCATAGTATTCTTGATAAAATAATAAGGCTCATTGGTTTTATTATTGTTAAAAAGGTTTTCATTCTATAATTTATTTCTAGGCCTATTAAACTTTTGAAAGGTGAAGTTCCTTCTAGAGCTGTCATTAACATTACCAACTTGATTTTGCAATTGTAAGAAGTCTGTGTTGAGTTTTTGGACCATTTTTAATATAGACTAATTTTCACTTTTAAGAGTCTTAGTATCTTAAGATTGAATATTTTTATCCATATTGATAGGTATTAGATCATTTTGACCATTGGCTTGAGATCCATTGCTAGTTTGTTGACCTATGAAACCTAAGTTCTGATTAGGGGTAACATGACTAGTAGGTAAAACATTTAGAGATGGTACTTGATTCATAGTTGAAGCATTTTTATTGTTAGTTAGGAAAAGACTTATGGAATGAATCTATGGGTTGATATTTAGAATTGAGTATGCCATTTTCCCTTGAGGCTAAATTTGGTCACTAATGACCGTTACTTCTAAATAAGATTGAGCTAATGTGGTAATATCTTGGATAGTTCTCTTAAGAAACATAGAAGTCATGGGATCCAAAATATATTTTTAGATCTCTAAGTCCAAATGTTCATTAGGCTTGTAAGGATCTATGGTTATGTTGAACATTTTTTGAAATCTAGCATTAAAAGACCTAATAGGCTCACTTTCATCTCTTTTGATGGTAGTAAACTAATGATATATGACACAGGGGATAATGATATTCCCAAATTGATCAATAAATATGGTGTCAAAGTTATTTGAAGAAGTGATGCAATCATCAGGCAGGTTTAAGAACCACTCATAAGAAGCATATTTAAAGGTAAAAGGGAATATCCTTAAATTAGCTTTAAATGACTTGACATGTTCCTCAGTAGTGACCATAATAGTTAGACTGAAAATAAGCAAATATTTCTCAAGATTTCATGACAAATCATGAACTATACCTAGAAAATTGATAGGAGAACTTCCAATCCATGCCATATCTGGTTGAAGGTTGAATGCAGGGACTCCTTATAGGGGTGAAGATGGAAAATATTTTGAACATCTATGGCTTCCTTTATCCTTTCTAGCCCATTAGTGTGTGTCATGTTTAAGTAAAGGTTCCCTAGTTTTCGATTGAGATCTAGTCCTAATTTTGGGTAATTCCATCTTGAGAACTAATAATCCTACTTTTAAGTACGATGAAACATGTTAATTTCCAAAAAATGAAAAATAACATGTACACTAACCTTAATTTACAAAGATTTATGTATGAAAATGTAAAAGACACTAATCTTTAACTGAATTAGCTCAAAGATGTTTTGAATCATGCAAAGATAACCATCCTTTACATCCTTATAATGAATTAGACTCAAATTTCATATAAATAACACCAATATTAAGCAAACTAAAGCCATCCTAACCTCAAACATCAAGAATTTGATGACTTAAAGCCATACTTACCAAAGTTTGAACTAAACTTTACAAGGGACAAGGATATTTACCTTACTAAGTACAAAGATGAGTAAGAAAACACTCATGAAGCAAAGATATATATAAAGGATGTAAGGATCCTCTAAGCTTAACCAAGAAAACAAAAATACTTTCAAATAAGTCCCTCCTTCTAGCGCTAGTAGGAACTACCTCTTGTTGATGTTTCCAATTAATCAATAGAGTGTTCCTTATGTTGATGAACACTTATCATTTTAGGATTACAAGAATCCAAGGCATAAGTTATAGTTTGTGACAAGTAGTGTGTTTGTGGTGTAATATTTGACAATGTATGAGAGATTCCCATAAAATTTGTTTGATGTGGTGGTTGGGAGCCACCAAGGTCTAAGTCTTTGTAGTCTTGTAGTCTTCCTAGTCAAGATTTCTAACTCTAAGCTTATCTAAGTGGATATTTATAATGATCTTAAGCTAAAGTGAGAATTGATTAAGAAAAAGCAAAAGGCAAGGTAAGGTAGAGAATAAAAGTGATTTCAATCATTTATCTCAAACATAATGACAAAGTTCTAGTCAATTTGAGCATACATTTAACTGATCAGTAATAGAAATAGCATAAGCTCAAGCTTCACCAAAGACAAAGAAAGATTCAAAAGAAATATAAAGATCATGAGTAAAATTAAAGATTACTTAAAGTGTCTTGCTATGTTAATCTGAACATCATAAGAATATTCAAATGTAGAGTAAATAAATTCAAAGTAAACTTGAAAATCTTCAACAAGTCTTAAAAAAACAAACCAAAAATCTCATGAACATAAGATGCAGTTCATCTATAAGATAACTATCCAAATCTAAGACATCCACTTGAAATTGAGAGAAAGAAAAAATAATGTAACACAATACAAGACAATATTTGTAGAATTCATATTGTATTAATTGCTCTAGTATAAAATTTTCTCAAAATCTCTCTTTACAAATGGTAACACTTACCTATTTATAGAAGACATAGGAAGTGTATCGATCATCTTTATTTAAAACTTTTACAAGAGGTAAGGATATTTATCCTTTTACAAATAACTCTATAGTACATATGGCAGTTAGGCACCTATTAGATCAAAAGGCTAATATATGCTAACACACTAGTGTATATAGTTTATAAAAAAATAATCTTAAATTTTCTCTTAGGTTGGTGGGCCCCCTTGATCACTTAGGATGAAGGAAGTCTTTCACCCTAGTGTATTATTCTTTGACTAACTCAAAATACATTATGGGATTCATTAAAATCTCTTCTTCCTATTCAACCAATGTATCATATTATTTGTCACTTTTGATGGTGAGCTCTTGTAATCACCTTACTTCTACTATCTACTCTCCTATGGCAAAGATGACACTAAGGACCTTTAAATTATCTTTAGTGGATTGGCCTTGGTTTTCATCTTTAATGCCTTGTATAAAGACTTGGACTCCATATTATAATTCCATGTCATGCATTAGGCTAGAGGTAGTAGGTTAAGAAGAGGTTACCAATAAGGTTCTTAGTAGCTTATCAATTATATTCACCAAGTCCTTATCTTCCTCTATAAATTCATTGGCCTTATTTTACCAAGAACTTAATTCTTATATTTGATCCACCAAGATCCCTTGAATGGCATTCAATTGCCTTTCTTTAATGATCTTGAAATCTAAGGGCTTCTTGGTGACGTGTACTTTGATCAACTCTAACACTTGGTCTTTGGTTTCTTGCCATTGCTATATCAATGTTTGTACCTTCTTAGTTTAAAGTTCCAAGGTATTAAGCTTGAGTTTGATGGATTTTAATTATTTAAAGGCATCTAAGAGGAACTCATTTAACATATTTAGTAGATCCTCTAGAATTTATAGTGAGACTTGTGCCTTCAAGTCTTTCTTCTCTTTCTCCAAGTTCAATATTCTTTGCTTCATTCCCTAAATTCCCATCACAGCCATTTCTACTTAGGCTTCTACTAGACTTGTAATATCTTCTTGATGAATGGGGTGCTCTCCTACTACCTACAGTTAGAATAGACTGAGTGTTAAAAATGGTTCCACTCTTTGAAGAGTGAACTCTTTAGTTCTCATATTTACCTTCTTTGTAGTGACTTTCTCCAATCTAGTAGTTTTAGGGTTAGATTGTACCTTGGGCTCTACCTTTGAAAGCTTTGAAGCCTCTATTTTTTTAGAATAGCCTTTCTTGATAGCCTTGATTCTTCTATTTTCTCATTACTCTCCTTAGCAACCTCAATCATTCTACTTTCTTCTTGCTTATTCATGAGCTCTAAGATCCAGGGATGGATTTCATCATTGACTTCAACATTAGTACTGCTAGTTAAATCCCATGAGTGCTCCTGAGAGGGTATCTTTTGGATCTTCCCATAGATGAACTACTCATAGATGATAGGTGCATGTATGTGAAATTCATCATTAAACAAGTTTACCTCACTTTTTGGGTGAATCCACTTGGGTATATTTAGGACTTCAGGCACCAAAGCCATATCTTTCTCCCTCTTTCTTTTGGTCATAAAGACTAAATATAAGGCAAGTCTTTTTCCTTTATCTATCTCTTCATCTTGAGGACCTTAAATTAGTGCCACCTTGGTTTTGGCTCCTTTATCTTCATCTCCTTCCTTGTCTAACCCATATGCATCTATAAGTTCTTTGAATACTTACTCCACTATTTCATAAGGTTCCAAGGCAATCATATCAAGGTATTCCATAGGGGAAGGGGTTTTTTGAGGTAAGGATAAGGTGGAAGGTATGAAATGGTATTTCAAAAGATTCATTTTCCATATTTATCCTAATGGTTTTTGTTCCCTCTATAATTTGTGTTCAAGCTTAAATCCATGTTACTTAAACATAGATATTACTTCCTCAAAGTTGGTTAACTTTGTGTATAAGTGGTCATATTGACCCAATTGATGTTCATAAGTTACTTTAAGTAATTGTTTAGATCATAGATGAGAGAGCACATTTCCCTTTGGATCTCATGTCTTGAGGTCATCT
Source organism: Torreya grandis (assembly GCA_037957365.1). Lineage (NCBI taxonomy): Eukaryota > Viridiplantae > Streptophyta > Pinopsida > Cupressales > Taxaceae > Torreya > Torreya grandis. The sequence continues at coordinate 27,858 of JARHVA010002749.1, forward strand.
ACTTAGAATTAGAATGCATCACTATTCCCTAATAGAATCTCTAGTTGCTTCCATCAATATATCATTGTCTTCCCCATGAGGTAGGGGAAGAGATGTAATATGCATTTCTTATTTTCTCTACATAGATGATCAATTTTATGAAGGATTTGATAGGATATCTCTTGCTCTGCCAGCTTGATAGGTACATGCATTGGTAATTTGAAGGGCTAGGTCTAGATTCCTTCAATCCTAATGACTGTGTAGTTAGGGTATAACTAGATATCTCTGATGGGATCTATAAATTGCTTGATGAGGGGGTTAGCCCTAGGCATTTGACTTATTTTGATGATTCCCACTAAAATTGGATATATGAAATCATAAATGAATTATATTTGGCCCATATAGTTAAAGATATTCAACTTTGAGTAGTGATGAAAAATAGTAATATTTCACCTAAGAGACCAATTCCTGATGGCAAGGATGAAGGTAGAAGCCATGAAGGAGTCTAGAAAGTAAGACATCATAGTGAAGAGCTAACTGGTTTTCCTTTTAATTCCATTAAGTTACCTTCCTAGGTGGAATCAACTTCTCTTCTATCATGAAATAGACATAGGAGACCCACCTGGGGTCAACATAGGATGTGATTGGTACTCTAAAAACCCTATTCAAAAAAGTCATGATGTTTATAATCCCTTCCCTTCCTTAGACCTCATTCACCTTCCCATAACCCTACACCAACCTCTAAACTTCCAGAAACCCCTTGTGTATCCTAGAGAATGCCAAAATCCATCCAAGGACAACAGCCCCGACCGACATCAGCAACATAACCGACGTCGACAACATTTACCCACCGACCTCAGTAGACCTAAGAGGTTGAGGTTCTCTAGGATACACATGGTGTTTCTGGAAGTTTAGAGGTTGGTGTAGGGTTGTGGGAAGGTGAATGAGGTCTAAGGAAGGATATTTTTAATCTCACATCTACATTTGATCATGAAAAACTTCACCAGTTAGCTAAATGTCAAGTGAATGTGGATAATCTAAACATGAATTCAGGAACAGAAGAAGAATTTGTATTGAGAATACAAGAAGTTGTATTGAGTATATGAGTTTTCTTTGGTAAATCCCATTTTTCATAAAATGAATCCTACTTGTGACCCAAGATTCCTGATCAACTTCTTGTATTCTCAATACAACTTCTTCTTCTGTTCCTGAATACCATTCAACTTGGACACTTGGAAATAATTTATCTTCTTTCAATTGGTAATGATGTACATGACACTTTAAATACTATCAAACTTTAAATGTTTACCTAACATGGCACAATCCTGATCCAACCTAAGCATAGTGTAACAACCCTTGAACTTAACAAAGTCAGTTTAATACAAAAATATAAAATGAGATCTTCATTCAATTTATTATAAACTGTAAAATCTAGAGAATGAAATTATCCATGCAATATTTACAATTTGATTTCAACCATAAAAATAATCATTTTATTCAATTTTTTGCTTCATTCAACTGGCACTTAATAACAACTAAAGCATGAAAGCTCTTACCCATTACATCATATTTCTTTCTTTCTATTCACATCAATAATAATACAATAATACAATAAATGGAATAAAATAAATTGAAAATAATTTTCTCTTCATTTACATAGCAAGGCCATAAAATATAGAATAAACTCCATGTAAGCTCTAAGTGTAACTACGAGGCCAAGTTAAGGAGGGGCTCGCCTTCCACCTTGTTGTCATCAATAGTCAGTTTCCCTATGCACCCTTGAGTCCAGGATAAGAGTGCATATAAATAATTTGGTCATATGATAAGAGGCATCTACTCAATGTTCTTATATTGACATTGAGGTTACTAGTTATGAGATTCCAAATTCTATCTTTGATTTTGATAGCATAGTCAATATGATTCCTATGTCTATATGGGAAGCCATTGGATGACCAATTTTGAGTTACAACCCAGTAACTTTAAGCTTAGTTGATTATGGAAGGGTTGAGCCTATTAGTCTATTAGAATATGTGGAGATAAAAGTTACATAACTAACATTGGGATTTTACCATCATGGTTTCTTATTATGTGAGTTCTTATTTTCAGCTATGGTCTTAAGATATTATCTAAGTCATTCTTAGTGGTCCATTCCTTCATTGTAGGGGTGTCTATATGAGACTTGGGAAGCTTATAGTAACCTTTAAAAGCTACTGGATCTATATAAACAACCTTCCTTGTTGTACCTTCCTTTATTATAAAATATCCATATATTCTACAAGTAAGAAACATAGGAGTAATGATATATATGCAATGCAATACCTTTGGTTTTCTAGCTACAAAGTGAAGCCCAAAAATAAAATTGCTACCAAATCTTCATGTATCCATTGAATTACAAAAATTCATTGCTCATTTGGGGTTAATTATTGTAAGAGGTCAATTGCAAAGAAGATTTCAGACCAATTTTTCATACCATTATTTAAGGCTCCCACATCTAATTCTATTTCCTTGTAACTTCTCCCTTTAGTATCTATAGACAAATAAACCTTGGCTTCATCTCTCCATTGTTGTCTTGCTACAACCATAATTCCTCAACTAGTTAATTACCCTTTAAATGTAGGATTTTGCTAAGTCTTCTTAGTTATTCATAAGGTGAATTCTAGCTCTTATGAATGAAATTATGGCTCAATTGAATGATGAATAGGGTTTTACATTGGCGAGCTAGGGTTTTTCCTATTTCTTTAATGATAAATGTGGTAGCTTCATAAATTCATTCATGTTGCTACTGCAAAAGTCTTTTCAAAAGCAAGCCATTAGCTTTTAAACATGTCTTTCATTTCACACTATTATATTAGATCCATGAGTAGGTACAAGCCATTGATCATGATCTATAATGCCTTTTATAATTAGTCACCTTTCCTTTAATTTATCTGGTTGAAAAGTCTTGGGCCATTTCCCACCATTGGATCAAATCTTCTAATGAAGTGCAGGTTATTGGATTTACAAAGGTGCACATGAAGTAAGTCTCAAACTTTGATAAAAAATTAGGTTAAAAGCCATTATACTAAGTTTTCATGTTAAAATATATGAAGGGGTATTTTTGATGGTCAAGAGATGAATCCATGTGCTAGGTTTGAAATTTTAGACTATGTTTAATTTTATGGCCTCATGAATGTCAAATTATGGGCACAAGGCTATCAAATTTAAGCCTTGCAGTCATGTTGTGTTGAAAACACATTATTTTTTAAGTTGAGAACATGCTCCTTGGGCTATATGTTCAAGTCTTCAGGCTACATGATCCCTTAAGTCCTTTTTTATTGGTTGCTTAAACTTTGATTAGGTTAAAAGCCTTCAGCCATTTCACATCATCATATTAAATCTTGTGATGAAGTATAAACCATTAGATCTGTGAAGATGCACATGACTTAATGAGCTTTAAGATTTGATATGAATTAGGTTAAAAGTATGTTTCCTAAGTTTATTTATGTTAAAAAAGCACATGGGGTTCTTTTAAGGGTTGAGAAATATGTCCCTCTGCTAGGCCTCAAGGTTTATTATGTTGACAAGTCTTCAGTAATTTCACACTGTCAAATTAGATCTATGAGCAAGTGTGGTCCATTGATTTTGATTTTTGTACTCATCAATGATTGGTCTCTACAAAGAGAAAATATTAGGGTTAGGCATAAAACAAGGAACCTAGAAAGACTTCATGTAGTTTCCCTTAAACATTTTTTCAAGGGTCACTTTCTTAGGAAAATGTCTTAACTAATTCTTCCAAAGGGTGGGTTTTAATAAAGCTGAAGGGTTGATTTATTTCAGACAAAATGTACACAAGAAATAGTACTCAAAATTATTTCTTTGAAGGGTAATTTCTGCCAAAGTGGATAGAGATAAATTTTCCAAAGGGACACTTCAAGAAACTTTGAAGGGTCACTTCAAGAAACTCCAAAGTGTCACCTCAAGAAAGTGCCTTAAAATCAAGATTTCAAAGGGTACATTGTTGTTTAGGTGGGCATGTTTGCTTGCATTTGATTCACACTATCTAATTAGATATTGACATAAAAATCACACTTAGACCCTTTCTAAAAGAATCAATTTCTCATTAAGCTTTCCTACTAACTGTTGAATTCAAATGTTAGGTTTTTCTACAAGGGAAACCTAGCCTTCTTTATGTAACCTATAATTCAATCTTAAAAGACAAACCATTAGCAAATTTAGTCCAAAAACACAATTATTATCATTAAGCATGTATAAATCATATCCCTTTCAAGTGGATGATCTTCAAATTCTAAAAAAAATAACCTTTTCAAGAAACTCAAACTTTAGATGTTTTGAAACATTCTTAAGGGTCCCCCTATTTGTAAAAGAAAGAAAGTTGTGGGTATGTTGATCCAATAGGTCCACTACCCCATGTTTTTATAGTCACTATGAATATGAAGAACTAGAGTTTTGTTATTTGACAAGAAGTGATAACCCATGACCCAAATCTAAGCACACCATAGCAAAGGTAACATAGAACCTATAATATACTAGGTGGTTGCATACAAATACATTATATATTACATACTTGAAACCCGTGTCTAAGTCTAATATAAGTGTTGATGAAACTGTCCAATGTCTACATAAGTTTATGAGGCCACATAGGTCAAATTTTAATTATTTGATAATAGATCAAGAATTCTGATCAAGTATAGTTCCAGTTTGTTTTATATCATATATAAATGTGCATAGATGACCAACTAGGTACTCTTGTTTTAATTTTATTACTATATCATTCAATATTTATACCTACTATTTTAATCATATCTTAAGATTTATATGCATAATATTATTTATCTATGTTTTTAATTAATTAGCATGCTACATATCTATTTATCACCCTTGTGCTTATTAATTTATATATTATTAACCTAGTAATATATTAACCAATCTCAATTTTGGGTTAAGAAATAATAACCTATCAAGTTTTAATATCCCTAAGTATATGCCATAAAAATTACACCAGTAATTTGATGGGAATATTGATGGTACTTCATGAGAGACATTGTTGATTATTTATCATTCTTACATCCACTCTATCTTTTGTATATTTTATTCCCTAAAGTGATATCCTACCATAGTGCATACTCTTACTAATGAGGATTTAAATTTTCCTACTATGTTGAACCTATTTGATTTAGTTCTAACGATTATCTATCCCATCCGAGGTACATCGATCATATTGATGTAGTCTTAAACATTTAGGCTCACACTCCACAACTAGGTCAACTTGGCTGACATAATTCAAGATTAGTTAGCATAATTTAGACTAATATATTAGTGTATTTAATCACTATAAACATAATCTTCCATTTTAATCCAATCAAGAGGAACATTCATTTTCAATTTGTATTGCACACACTTATGCCTGAATTCTACATTTGGAAGAGTTATTATTTAGGTCATATCTTAGATGGAAAATCTTATTTTTTATAATATTAGATGAAATAGGATGATTAATTTTACCCTATAGATTAATTAATCCATTGATATATTTATAACCACAATAATATCTTTCAAATCACCATTAGCCAAGAGGGCGATTAAGGCTCAATAGGTCTTGTTCAAGGTAAGTATATTTTAACTATGGCTCTTTCCTTTTGATATATATATAAGGTGCAAAATTTATTATTTAATGAATGTATAACTCCTTGTTTGATAATGAATGTATAACTCCTTGTTTGAATTATTTATACACTTCTACTAGTTTGGCTATAGGATTATTCAAAATCATAATTTATACATCTTAGGTAGCTTAGGCCCCTAGTTTCCTACCATGATATAACTTATTGATTCCATATCATTTTTTTGTCATAAAGATATATCAAACATGTTGATACAATTTGGCCAAAATTTTTACCCATATAAAACTATATCAAATAGTGTAGCATAGTTCTATTTCTTCATTTTTCACAACTAATTTTTATCTCTAGATCTATAGTTTATTTTTTTCAATCAACTATTTCAACCTATGTAAATTTATATGTGCTCAACATATATCTAGAAAAACATATCGAACCAATCAATATAGTTTTATCTTTGATTCACCTTCTTAGTCAACTATATCAATCTACCTAACATAGTTTTGTATTTTCATTTTCGTTAATCTTTAACTTTATTTCTAGACAACTTGATCAACATATTTGATTTAGTTGTATTTTTACATTTTTAATTCAGTCTAAAATTATTTATATTCAACGACATCAATCTAAATAATCTATTTCTATGTTTCATTTTATTTTGAGACTGTATCAACCTACTCGACATAGTTTTTTAATACAAATTATTTTTAACCAAATGATTCAACATATTTGAACTAGTCATATATATTTGATTTTAATTCTAATCTATATAGATTTTATGAATCTACTAAATATAATTGTATACTATGTATACAACTACATTTGTTAGTGCCAATGCAGTTACAGATATTTTATTTTCAAAGTATAATCAAGGTCAACTAAAATTTCCATTCAAAATGCAATCACACATTTCATCTCCATTTGACTTCTTGTTTATTCCAATTCACTAAATTATGAAAATAGGTTTTACCATTGATTCTTGAAAATTATTTTCTATTTTTTTGGATTCCCTAAAAACTATGTTCTGATAAATTTTAAATTACCTATCTACTATCAAGAAGGGATACGTAATGTTTTATTTACAGTATTTTACTATCATTTACAAAAATCATGGTGTAAGGGGTTTTATCCAATAATCATAGCCATATTATAGGGATAAAGATGAAATTTAGTTACCATTCAACTCATGATATATTAGAAATGCCCAAGATTCCTTTTTTATTGAACTTAAGGAAGCCATCAATGTGTCTAATTCTATAGTGCACTAATTAGTGGTTAACGTTGAGAAATTAATCTTAGATCATGCACAATACCAAGTTTAATAGGTTATAGTCATGGTATTTCATCCATAATCAGTGATCTAAAACATTATGCCAAAAATATCCAATGGATAAGCCAATATCTATGAGAGGCTAATAATCATTCAAATTCTTTATTTCATCTAGCAAATCTTATTTTTTGAAAAACAATTAGCAAAATTTATTATATTATAATTTGTTGCTTCCTATTATATATTTTATTTCAAACTACATTATCCATTATCAATACTATTATGTGCTATGTGTTGTAAATACATTAACAAGTGTCTATGTAGTTACCCAAGCTCATATACTACATCAGCCAGATCAATATGGTGTCTTATGTTTTCATCCCTGAATATATCGAACAACTCACTAGAATATTTTTTCTTGCATATTATCATGTTACCTTTGTAAATATATTTAACATATTGATATAGTTCATTTTGACTTTTTATTTCTTAGACCATTATCCTAAAAATTGCATTGAATAGGTTGACCCAGTCTATTTCCTATTATTTTAAATCCTCTAAATAAAATATGTCGACCAACTTGATAAATTTTGTTGATAATCTCCCATATATTTAATTGAATATAAATATTTTATACTATTCAATTATAGGTTATGCCCTTAACTTTTCACCATACTACATCACACTATTTGACATATTGTGTATTTAAAAAATATTCTTGTAAAAAAATTGCATTGAATAGTTTGATGTAGTTTTAACTATTATGTTTCACTATGTTGGCTGATATGGTTAATTTTTCTTTTTTTAATTTTCCTTAGCTATCCCAATTCCACCTTCCATCATTTATTATGTATTTGATGATTCTAAATAGATAATATAACATGATAGAATGGATTTCACTAACTCCCATAAAGATCCCAAATCTTGTTTTAACATTATTAATAACCAAGATAAAAGTAATATTCATGTTACTACTAGAACAATACATTAAATTCACTCTGTATTACTCAACCCCTTGATCCTTTAACTTTCCTCCACACATGCATATTTTTTAGGATGAAAGTGAACTTGATTATACTATCAAAATGATTCTCTTTAATAATGACAACCCTTAATATTGGGTCAAAGATCATATGGTGATTTATAACCTCATGATGGTACCCCACATATGATGTCCTACTTCACCTATAGATACTTTATCTACAATATTTTGGGCAAGTAAATACATAATTTCACCCATTCCTTATTATTTCACCATGCCTACTATATCCACTACCATGGTGAGAATTTCCTCTAGTGGGCCTACACAAACCACTCATATTAATACTCACATAAATACCACCACTAGTGTATCTCAAGGCTCCTGTAATAATAAAAATACTCTCAATACTAATCAAATATTATTTTAATACATGAAATAAATGGCTACCTTTTAAACTAGTTATTCTAATCAAATGATGCCAATGCAAAATAAATTCTTGCAGTTTTAATGTCATCCTCAATAATGTCATTTGGGAGTGCAAAATCTAAATGCCCCTAACCCAGCTTAAAGATGAATAGGGTAATCTTATTCCTCAACCCCCACTTCTTAATAAAGTCATCAATTTCCTCAAAATGAACCATTTATTCCTCAAAGTGAAAACATAGACATAGTTGGTATAACTCCTACTATCATCTATAATATATCTACTAATATTGTTTTGAATTTGAAAGCTGTTGGTAACTGTTGATGAAATTTGGTCTACATACCAAAATGTTCCTTGTCCAAAATTTTAAAAGTTAATCAAGATCTTGATTGAAGAGTGACCCAATGTCATAAGGAGTAGATAGACCTCAAGTGGAGATCAGATAGCTTTTGTAAATCTTTTGAAACACATTAAGCAAACTTAAAATGTGATCTAATGATTATTCAAGGGATAGGTCTACAATTTCAGATGAAGGGTCCCATCAAGTTTCATGGTGTTTGAAGCATTTAGGAGCATGAACCAAGTTGTATAAGCCTTAGAAGATCATTAGAGCCTTCAAATACTGATCACAGATGGACTATGCAATTTTAAAGAACCAGACCATCACCAAGACATCATATAAAAATAAATGGACCAGTTCACTTGTGCATTTAATAAACTAACCTCGAGAACTCTTGTGAGCCAAATAGTTGTAGTGTCATGAAGTACCTTGTGTTAGGAAAATGTCTTACAAGTTTCATGCATGCGTAAGATTTCTAGATCAAGTTATGAGTGTTCAAATTAGGACCTACAACATAAGACATTCATGCTAATGTCAAGTTTAACATTAGCATTAGCATTCAAGGATTTTATGGCCATGTAGATGTCAATGATGGACATGTGAAAATCAAATATATGTACACAAACATTAAAGTTTGAGCTCCATAAAATATTTGTTTAGGTTCAAAAGGTCTTTAAAAGGTTTAAAGATGATCAAGATCTAATGGTCCACATAATGACACATTAGATGTAATGATTTACATTTGGGTTAAACAAGTCAAAAGGTCCCTAGGTTAAAAGGCTTTAAATAACTACAAGTTGGATAAGATCTAATGGTGTGGGTTCACTAATTAGAGATCCAATGACAAGAAATGACTAAAAAAATGTGGGTCTAATCTAAATCAATTATCAACATTAATTCATAAAAAATATTTGATAATGCATAATGACTGATAGGAAAGTAGGTCATATGATATCTATGGTATGTGTAATCTCATACAATTTGATTTAATGGTGTACGAGCAAGTCAACATGTTAAAAGATCTTTAAAGTAGGAAATTAATGACTCATGTGTATTCATACATAAAAATTTAATAGTATGAGAGAATTCAAGAAGTCAATGAGGATCTATGAGGCCAATGGGAGTAAAGATAAATTAGAGCATTTTGATTGGTCTAAGTAATATTCAATAGACGAGGTCAAACCAAAGGAGTAATTTTTGACCAAGGTGAATAAGGTCCTATAGGGTCTTCATTTCACCATTCTAGATCGATCAAATGCCAAGGAGTGGATGTAGCCATGTAAATAGGTATAAATAATATAGAGGGATGCTATTAAAGCTAAATATGGACTTTTGGTTCAACATCTTATAGCCTATAAGGTTCTTGATGCGATTATGTTTACAATATTTTAGATGGAAAATTTTTGTATAGAATAGCTTCTTAGTTTTCATAGGTTTTAGATGAAGAATAGGTCCTTTATGGCCTAATATAGAGATAAAAGATGGACCAGTGATTGTAAACGAAGATCAAGAAGTTTTAAAGTTTCCATGAATATTGTAGTCATATAAAATGTGAAAATTAGTAAATTGAGTGTGGATAATGACACATAACCCATAGGTCCCTGTTGGTTTCTCTCATGACCCTCATAGTCTTGTTTTCATTGATTCCTAGTCATCTGTAGCATTCTAGACTTGATACCAGCTAAGCCAGACTCTTCTTTCCATGATAGATCAATCCCCCTAGGTTATATTTACTCAAGACAATAGAGCCACACTTGGACTATAGCACTGGTGCTACTACTATCCACTTTTGGTGCTATTGCCCAAGCCCATTTGTAGCCCTAATGGTCAATTTCATATGGTTCCCCATATTTATCATTATCAGCTTAATATGAGTACATTTAACCCATGACCAATAGATCCTTATAAAAGGCCATTTAAAGATAATTTGGAAAGAGGTTCACAAATATCACTAAGCAAGCAAGAATACAAGAAAGACTATTCAAGCAATTTTCCCTATTCTCTACATACGACTAGCCAATACACTTACAAGCTCATTCAAATCCTTACACTAGGACCTAGCCAGTTCAAGCATATCTAATTTTAGAATTTCTTGGATTCTTATATCATAATTACACTAAGCACTTTCAAATGGATAAATACATATGGCTCAATCCCTCTTCAAAGTGTTGGTATATAGGCAGTGTACCCACATAAGGGGTGTGAAACATGTCCAATGCATCTTACACACACTAACCCCACACCTCTTGCTCAAAATTGGTCAAAACACAATGGAAGATAGGTTTTGAATAAATAATCTTATTTACATGGATCTCTATAGACTTCTAGCTGATGAAGCTTCATAGACAAGGTCACACAGACCTATTAAACAAAACCCAAAAAGCTCAGATCCTCAAGATAATAGGAGTAGAGGTGGACTATAGCACTAGTGCCACTACTATTTAATTTTGGTACTCCTATCTAATTATAAAATGAATTTCAAATCTTAATTTGTGATAGTGTCTCAATCCTTCATAACTAATTCTAGCCTCTTTGTCAATTGGATCAATCAATTTCGAATTATGTTTCATTTTCTCCTCCTTATTACTATTTTTAGAGAAGTTCAAATTACAATTAATTTACATAAATTAGTTGCTTAATTATGTCATAATTATTGACTCATTTTAATACATAGACCCTTTAATTAAATTAGGAATAATACACCAATATTCCCAAAAAAGGTTAAATCATTTGGTGAACCTAAGTTACTTTATTTGCACATAAAAACCCTAGAAACCCTAGGGTAAAATTCCTAGTAATTTTATTATATTTTTATATTTTTTACCCTAATATTAAAATAAAAAATTATCATTAAATTTTAACATTCCATAGTAATTTTAAAATTAAATTTCTTTCAAACCCTATTTTCCCATACTAGGTCCCAGTATTTTCCAAGCAATTCACCAATAATTTTCTAATTTTTTACTAGCATATTAAAATCAAAATTTCACCTTAAATTTCAAAATGTCATAGTAATTTTCCAATAATTTTTTAATTTTTTACTAGCTTATCTAAATCAAAAATGCACTTCAAATTTCAAAATTTAATAGTAATTTTCAAAAATTTATTTTTCTCAAAATCCTAATTGCACATACTAAGTCCTATTCAATCATGTTTTTCCCAATGATTTTCTAAATTTTTAGTTGCATATTTCACTCAGATATTCACTTTAAACTTCACAATTTCATAGTATATTCCATATAAATCATCTTTCAAACCCTAATTACATACACAAGGTCATACTACTTTTGAGATATCACCTTAGATTATACAATTAGATTTCAAAAATGGATCTCACTTATCTAAAAAAGATTCTTACATTTCTTGTAAAAAATAAGGAGACCATCATTGGTCTTATAATGTACATGAATGATGAATTTTATCATATGTTAGTATAAATCTTCAATCTTTACATTTCATTATTAATTTCCATAATAAGAGATTATATTAAAAAATATATTTCTAAAATCACACAAGATTTCAATATTTCTCTCTCTCTCTCTCTCTCTCTCTCTCTCTCTCTCTCTCTCTCTCTCTCTCTCTCTCTCTCTCTCTCTCTCTCTCTCTCTCTCTCTCTCTCTCTCTCTCTCTCTCTCTTGTGCAAGATAATTTCCAACTCTATTTTTATAAACTTATTAAACATATCATAGCATATGCAAAAGATATTTGTGCATTATTTCACCATTCCATGTTCTCTACCCTTTGATTTCTATCTCTCATATGGAGAAATTATCAATTTCATCTTACTAAACATATTAGACATATTCTAGCACATGTAAAAGATTTCTATGTATTATTGCACCATTCCATGTTCTCTACCCTTTTCTTTCTATCTCTCACATGGAAATTTTTTCATGTTCATGTTGATAAACTCATTATAAAACTCATAGCACATGCTAAAGTTCTTTATGCATTTAATGCACAAATTCATGCTTTCTATCCCTTGTTTGTTATCTCTCATGTGGAATATTCTTTATAATCATATTGATATGTGATGTATAACTTTAATGACTTATTTAACATGTTATCTATCTATTATGTGTAATTTAATCAAGAGTAAGATCCTTACATACTTACAGGATCTATTGCATATGCTAACAACCACCTATCAAGTTTTAATGTCATATCTTATGCATAGGAAAGAATCTCCTTCTCCTCCTCTCCCCCAAGAGGGTGATATTTACTTTATCTCTAACTAGGTCCATGTTATCACCCTTCCAAAAAGTGAGGCAACCCATACTATTGTTCCCAATGCATACATTCAGCCTACAGCTTCTTCAAAACCTCTTCAACATATATCCTTACATGTTCAATCAAAATCAACCAAGGTTTTCACTTGTGAGACTCTAAGGGATCAAATCACTAGTATGAGCAAGTTAATTTTAGATTTATAAATGCAAAATCAACTATTACATGTAAAGATCGCAACACTGGAAAATTAGATTATAATACAAAAACCTCAATGACACCCTAGTGCTAATCATGTATATGGTCAATTGGTTGTAAGCAATGTTACATATAAAAATAAGAAATCAAAAAAAATTAACTCTAGAACTAGTGATTCAAACATCATTCAAAGATCAACTAAGAGTTTAAGTGAGGTACTAAGGGAAATGATTAAATCTAAGTTGATTAAATTGCCTTCTCTACATCTAAGGAGAAAATACATATGTTATTATGAATATCATAGAATTCGTGGGCATCATATAGATTTATGTTTGGCATTAAAACACCATATACAATATATAATTGCTAATGAGGACCCTAAACAAGGTAAATCAGTTAAGCAATCCATAGTGCCACAAGAACACATTCATAAAGGGTAAAATTTAAAAATAATACAAAAGTGGTTACCAAGGCATAACTTAGAACAATAAAAGGATAAAAAATCAAAATAAAATCTACAAATAGTACCACAAGCACAGGTAAAGCACAAAAAAATACAAATTTACCTCTCCAAAGTGAGGCTCAACTTTTAAATTAGTATGGGTTTTGTCAAAAATATCTACAATAGTTTGATTATCAAGGTCAAGGGTTGGGCAAACAGTCTCAAGGAATCACCACTCCTATTCTAGTAGTTGATAATGGTCATCACCAAGGTTTGGGATTTATTTAACATCCTAAGGAAAATCATTCACAAACATAGATTATCAAAGGAAAATATCTAGATACAACAAAAGTCAATACCAACATTTCATTGGTTCAGAATCAAGATGATAATGATAAGTGGAACAATACAAGTTATTATGATTTCCAAGATACCTATAATGAATTTGAGTTTTCAAAGTCATATTCGCAGCCACTCCCTCATGTTTCATAATCATGCATGATTTTTTTGTTTGGTTTATGACAACATGATAAGGAGTCTCCCATGAGACTCATTGGTTAGTATAATTCCTTCCTAGCTTACTTGTATATAGCTTCTTTTTAAATTACTTGTACATAATTCCTTCTCAATATCTTATACATAATATTCCTATGATTGATCATATATTTCATATATCAAAAATACCAAAAAATAATTTAGTTTTTCAAAATACAAAAACATTCAAATATGTTAAAAACACCAAAAAAAATTTGATTGTATGCATCAACCATGATTTACATTTATATTATTTTCTTATACTTATATTTGTTTTTATATGCTTATTTTTTGTCGATTTATCTACATTACCATGCTTCACTTGATCTTCTTTTGAGTGTGTGTAGTAAAATATTGCTCCTTTATTACTTCACTCTACCCATTAAGGGGGAATCCTTCTTCTACATTGAAGACACATATTGGTATAAATACCCAATGGGGGAATCCTCTACATAACTACAGCATCCAAGTTATGTCATTCCTACACCAGACACTCTAGTTATCATGTTGATGTACATTATTCAATATATAAAATAGATTACTATATCGACACTCACCAGTATATATAACTTATGTATTTCTCAACATATACCTAGTATTGTACTAATAATTCTTACATTAACTTCTTGATTTGATTAGTTATATGCATTTGTACCTCTATTTTCTTACATGCTTTCTTTTCTTGCTTAGTGTAGCTAGATTGTCTACATTTCTCAGTTCTTATTTGTATCCTATATGTGCCTTAAGAAAATTTCCAATATCCTTTACTTATATTCATATGTGTATTGTAGAACATCTACCAATGTCCTTTGCTTTTATTCCTCTATATAATTGTGGCTTCCATGCCAATTTTGTTGGTTTCAATTGTATGTGTATGTGGCATTTAAACATGCCTTGTATGTATGTTTTCCAATTTGAGTGACATTTGCCCATGTCCCTTATTTTTTTGTCCCCTTGGCCACCCTTTTATGTTTATTGCTTCTTGCCTTGTGTGTTTGTTGCTTGTTTTATTATCATTATTTTCACTACCATGATTCACATCATGCATCTATCTTACTTTCATAGATGCCATGATGGACATCATTCTCCATCCCTCTAACTAAAAAATAGAAACTAACCAAACTTTCATTTTTAGTTTAGTATATTTCACATATTATTATATTTATATATATATATATATATATATATATATATATATATATATATATATATATAAGCATAACCCTATTGATCGAACGATCTCTCAATACAAATCATGTTATATATTGAGATATCTTATCAATTATAATTGTTATATCATGTATATCTATAAAATAACACACTTGTAGGGTTATTTCTTTTGAGGGTAGTCATTATAGGTTCTTCATTCCCACCCTTAGAAGATGGGATAACAAATATGAGTTTTGTCATAGATATCATATCTCTTAATGGTCAAAGCAAGAGTTTTTAGAACACTTAGAACAACAACCAAACATTAAAATAGTAAGAATAGACCATGTAGACAGTCAAGATCTAGAACAATTATCATATTTGGCCATGGACAATAGTTCCCAACTTAGAAAATAGTGTCGGTGCCACTAGTATCCACTTTTGGTGCTCATGTCTAAAGATTAAAAAAACTAAAATTTCTAGAAATAGATAGAAAGGTAAGTTTAGTTACAATTTTGTCAAGCTAAAATTTAAACTAGAATCTATAGTTTTAGTATAATTTTACTCAGAGATTATAGATATAGGGGGCATCATACACGACATGATGTCTCTCACTTCTAGCTTCATATATGGTAGTTGATACAACTTTTAGATCAGAATCCATATTTTAAACACCAATGATTGGAGGCAATGTGAGTGACACATTTATTTTTTTCTTTTCGATTTTAACATTAACCAAGCATTCTTAGAAATTACGTGTCTTACTTCATCTGTAGTTGGTTGGCATCAGTTTGGAATGGATTTCATACAATCCTAACTTTCAAAGTTCCCATGTTCTTGAGTTCCCAAGTGGCTTTCATAGAAGCCTAATACACCAGTTCAGAGTGGCTTTCATACAAGCCTAATCTCCATCTTTTGGAGTGTCCAAAGTGGCCTAGTTTCTAGCATACATTCATCTATCCATGCTAACATTGTTAGATCACAGTACATTCATGGGCTCTAGGAGCCATCTCATATGACATACATTTCATACCAGCATTATTTCATAGCTTCACTTCATGGGGTAATGATGGATCCAAAGGATTAGATAGCCTTTGTATTCTTGAACCACCTATTTAGATGGATTGGACACATAGTCCAAACATTGATTAACACATATATGACCACCTAGATTAACTTAGTGGAAGATAATAGAGCCAAAGGGATAGCCTTTAAATTATTAAGCCACTTTCAAGGAATTGAGCACTTAGCTCCATTCATGATATTACTTTTGGTAAAACACCTTCTATAATTAATCAGCATAATCAAGCATCACTCAATAACACAATAAGTTTTGTATTTGTTTATGTACTTGGTGAGTTATATTCATTCTTTTCTCTTCCTCTCTCTCTCTCTTATCTAGCTTTGTACATTCTTAATTTAGATATAACATATCTAGTAAGAACTGATATACTCTTTATTTTTAGTTGCAAATTTACACTCCATAGAGTGATCTCTTTATACACACCCAAAATCACATAGCTGTATGAGCTTCACCCTTATAGGCAAGTTGATGTAAAATTTCTATTTTTCATTTATCCTAGTATTTTTCTTTGTTGCATCACTATAATAAAGGGGTGGGGCAAATGTAGTTATATAAAATGTGAAAATTGATAACTTGAGTGTGGCCAATGACACTGAACCCATAAGTCCCTATTTCTTGCTCTCATGACCCTCATAAGATTATTTTCATTGATTCTCAATCATTTTTAGCCTTTTAAATCTAATCCTAGCTGATCTAGACTCCTCTTTCCATGATAGATTAATCCATCTAGGTCCCATCTACTTAGGATAGTCGCACCACACCTAGATTATAGAATGGATACCACTATTGTCCACTTTTTGCATTATTATCTGAGTCCATTTCTTACCCCAATAATCAATTTCTTATGATTCCCCATCTTTATCTTTGTCTGCCTAACATGAGTACATTCAACCCATGACCAATAGATCCCTATAAAATCCTATTCAAAGATCATTTGGAAAGGGGTTGTAAAATATCACTAAGCAAGAAAGAATACAAGAAAGACTATTCAAGTAATCTTCCCTATTCTTTGCATACGGCTAGCCAATACAATAACAAGCTCATTTTAATCCTTACACTAGCCCTTAGCCACTTCAAGAATATCAAGTTTAGCATTTCTTGCATTCTCATATCACAATTTCAATAATCGCTTTCAAAGGGAGAACTACATATGGATTGATCCCTCTTGAGAGTATTTATATGTAGGTAGCATGCCCACATAAGGAGTGTAAAGCATGTCTAGTGCATTCTACACACACTAAACCCCACTCTTACTCAAAATTTGTCAAAACATAATGGAATATAGGGTTTGAAGAATCTACTCTATGGGAATCTCTATAGACTTTGAGATGATGCAAACTCATAAATAAGGTCACACAAACTTGTCAAACAAAATATATAAATATCATATCCTTAAGATAATAGCATTAGAGGTGGACTATAGTGGTAGTGACACTACTATCTAGTTCTAGTGCTCCTATCCAATCACAAAATGAAGTTTAGATCTTAGTTTATGATAGTGTCTTAGTCTTGCACAGTGGATTCTAATCTCTATCTCAATCAGATCAATCAATTTTTAGAAAAGTTTCATTTTTTCCTCCTTATTACTATTTTTAGAAAATTTTAAATTGCAATTAATTTAAATAAATTAGTAGCTTAATTATGGCATAATTATTGACTGATTCACTACTCATACCTTTTAACTAAATTAGTAATAATACACCAATATTCCTAACAAAAGGTTACATCAAATGTTATGACTATGTGAAAACTAATAATTAGATTGGTTTTCACCTATAATGGACCTATGTTTGATATTGGATTAAATATATATGTAAACATGATCATATAGATTTTTCTTGCCTATCACATGGTCACATTCTTGATAAATAGGTACTGATGGCCACCCAAAGCAGATGTGGCATAATTCTATCAATTCCAAGACATGGTCCTCTATTAGAAAGTTGTTAGCAATGTCATAGTGATATCATGGATTTGTCTTAATGAGTGGATGAAGTTCCTTGATAGACTAAGTAACAATGACAAAGTGTGTAATTTGATTATCTTAATGTGCTTATAGTTAGCTTGGTTGATCTCTAGATTTTAACTAGTTAGACATGTTCAGGGATGAGTATCAAATATTGAGCATGTGTAAAAGGTCCCATAAGAAGTGTTCTATGCTTAGAGAGTTTGTGTGCATAAGTGGAATTCATTTAGTATTTCATATTTTTAATCTAAATAGTTTGAGTCTAGTGGCAAAAACTCTGAGTAAAAGGTTTGATGATGTCATAATTTCCACATGTGGATGAGTCAAGAGGAGTTGGTCATATGGTTATGATCACATTATTCCCTAATTGTTATGTTCCATATCTCAATTCATGTGATAAATTTCATTAGAAGATATAAGGATGCAAAGTTGGATACTGAGATAGAATTCACTATGTTCTCATACTTAGCCAGTTTTACAATGTGACAAGAAGAGCTGAGTAAGCATTTTGATGATGGCATATCTCACATGTGTGGATGTTTCAAAATAAGATGATCATATGGGTTTTCGCAATTTTGATCTTAGTTGATTTGTGATAAATTTTAGGTCATGTAATAAATCACAATAAAATATATGCATGTTCAAAGTTAGCCTTCCAGATAAGTTCTTGACATAGTTGGCTATGTGGTAGAAAAAATATAAGTGAGTAGATTAATAGTGTTAAATCTTGCACATGTAAAGGTTTTAGGAGAATTTTGTTACATGGTTAAATTACCCTATGAAAGGTGTTCATATGGAGAAAATTTGGGGTAATGAGATTGATTGAGTCAAAATATATATTTGTGAAAAGTTAACTTTCCTGGCTTATTGTAGTTGGTCCCCATACTATGTCAATTTACATAATGTTAAATCATTGGACCTAGTGGAGATCCAATGATTCATGAGAGATCATAAATCCATATTCAATGGTTTACATCAAGTCAAATGGGTTAATGTGATATATTTTTATCAATGGTAAACATTGAACAAGTCTTAAGGATATCAAATCAATGATGTGCATAGACTATCAGTAAAGTGATCAAAAGGCATCTGAGGATGACACATGTTATGATCATGGGGGTGTTGATCAAGATCAAAAAATGAGTGTTATAAGGTAATGACCAGGCTGATCTATAGAGATAGATGGTACACATTGAGATAAGATCGCAAGAGTGCATAATATGAGGTCAAATGTTAGATGTTAAACATTTGAATATTGGAACTTATGTGTTAAAGTTAAAAATATATCAATGGTGTGTATTCAATATAATTAATGAGGATATGAGATGATTGAAAAGTTTTTGAGGTTTAACTATGACTGTTACCATCTAAATATTTGAATTTTCTAAGGGAAAAAGTAGTGATCAGTAATTTTTACATATATTTTGATAAGAGATGAATTTTCTCATGTAGTAAAAATCAAAGTTGTAGAGGACTCCAAGATACATTTTTAAATTAGATTTTAAGATTTAAAAGTGTGTATAAACATAGTTATGAAGGTTCAAATCTGACTATGTGTTAGCGCATGGATTGTAAGTGACCAAAAAATATTGTTTAAGCATGTTTTGATATTGTTTCAATATATCTTGATGAATTGGTAATTATGGAGTATTTTAGACTTTATGAGGATTACCTATGTGCATTATTAAGGTTTTAAAAATCATATTTAGTATGAACAAAGGCTTAGAAGGTGACTGTGTGTTCACTCATAATGATGTGTGTATACAGAGAGTTATTCAAGTAAATTATGATTAAGCAAGTGGGTACTATGATGGTTGTTGGAACATAAAGAGGACCTATAGATCATGTTGAATTGGTCTATGCTTTTGTAAAGTGTTCTTGTGTTCTTAGTTTTCTTGAAGAAGTTTCAAAGAGATGAATGCATCTCCATAGGAACTAAAAGTGACTCAAGCCTATTTTAAAGTGGTTTATGCTTAAGTGTGATGCATGTGAGATGCCTTCAGGGTGAAGGCATGTATTTTGGGTGATAAGTTTTTTTTTACTTGATAATTCATGACTGATCTATATATAGTGAAACCAAATAGACCTAAATGTGAGAGAGACCTTTCTAAGGTGGATGTGAGAGTTATAAATTAAAGGATAATTAGTGTGCCTATTAGGTTAAGTTAATAATAAGAATAATTTTTTGACTATATGTATGACCCATAAGTCATGTTATTAATGTTAGTATAGTGCTCTTGTAATTTGAAGATATGCTATGATGTTTGAGTGTGCATATGAGGATAGTTTGAGTGAAGAAGGAGACAGATTATGACATGCCTATGTGAGAGGCTTGTTTGAGATAGAGAGAAAGAGAGAGTTTGTGCAAGGGTTATATAAATAAATATCCACACCAGGTTTTGAAGACATCATTTATAAGGTGGAGGTGTTCAAACGAGGGTCTAAAGGACTTGGTCTTCCTTAGGGGAATTTGATCCTTGTGAAACAAGTGTTTCACTAAATACCTTTGGTCAGGAGGATATGATCAAGGTTTCCTGATCTAAAGGAGTTTATCAATATCTTGTTTGTAATTTATTATAAGACAATAGTGAATTTATGTTGTAGGCTTGAGAGTGATTTTTATTTCCCATGAGGGTTTCCCACAAGAACTATGTGTTATGTGTTTGTTCTTGTGTATATATTGAATGAATAAGCTCTCTTGTTAATGTTGCTTGATCAAGTTGATATATGATGATTGGTTATTAGTTTAAAGGATTTTAATTGAAAGTGAAGTATATGGCCTCACTAATTCACTCCCCCTCTCAGTGATTGTATCTCTAACATCCTCATCAATAAATAAGATTGATAATGATATGAAGTTCCAAGAAGGACACCAAGTGGATGGATAAGGACAATAAGAATTCAATTATTTTATATATTTTGTTCCTTATTGATATGATCTTTCCCCAGCATCCTTGAACTTGTGCTAATACACCACAATTCCTTTTATCTCTTCCCATTTCTACATATGTTCCATTTTTTTCACATTTTAAACTCTCTAAAAGTTTTAGATAAGAAATCTCAGAGATTTTAGAAAATAGACCCTCATGCTTTTTCTTGCTTAGGCTATGCAAAAATTTATATTTTAACACCTTTTGATGCAATAAAGACTAAATTCTATCATTTTTAAAGTTATATTGGAGTGTGTTATATGAATTCATATATTGTAGTTAAGTGAATGTATGTTCTTTGTCTATGTCTAAGTTTTCTCACCTTCATAAAGTGCTTGGTATTTATCATAGGTCATTATGGGTGCAATTTAAAGTTTTTTGTTTAGATTGAAAGTGGATATCCAACCTCTCATGCTAGTTTGATAATTTATTCATTCCTTATTGTGAAATACTTATGTGGGACTGATCTTATTCAGTATTAAATGTGTCTTGTGAAAAATATAAGTGTTCTAATTAATGTTTCATCACCTCATTTTTACACACTTTCATATATTGTTATATCTCTTTATCTCTTTTCCAAGTAAGTGTTATCTTAGGTCTAGTTTAAATGATACATCTAGAAGGAAGTCGACCTTATCTAGAGGTTTGACCCAAGTCTAGGATACCCATAGCTTAGGGTCATTCCCATGTTGGATAAAATTTGAATATAAAAGTTTGAACAATCTCCTTACTTAGATAGTGTGAAATGTAGGACACCAATAATTTTGACATGCTTGGTGGGATAAATTTTCCTTGGCATAATTGAAGTTTGGATATTTAGAATAAGAAATTATAAAAGGAGGAGATATCTACCATCATCAAAAGTTAAATATATTTCAGGTTGAAAATCTCATAGCATCATCTAGATAATGATTTCCTGCCAAAGGTTATAATAATATCATTAAGTAATGGTGATCTTTTCAAACACATTTAATTACCTTATACTTATTATAAAAAATTATATTCAATAGGACAAATCCTTATACTCAAAAGAAGCATTCCTCTCCTAATTATCCTATTGTTTTAGTCCAATCTATTGTCCCCATTACCCAAATTCCCTTTTCCCAAATGGTAATCAAGAATCAAGTGTTTGTTCCATTTAATAGAGGTAGTCCCCTAAATTTGGAACAATATGATGGAATTACTATGTCTACCTTAAAGATTATACCTTTCTTCTTAGGAGAATGGGATAAAACTAATACTATTGAGCATATTCAAAATGTTGACAAAATATGTTTTGTTCATAATGTTACTCAAGATAATGTGGCTATCAGATTGATTATTGTTGCCTTCAAGGGAAAATAATTACAATGGTATAGAAATATTCCTTTGAAATTTATTACTACTTGGGATGATTTAAGTGAAACCTTACTTAGGCAATTTGAAAACAAGACTGGTCATATATCTTTAGTTGAACAACTGACTACCATACAAAGGTACCCCCATGAGTTTATGTTTGATTTCAACCTTAGATTCTAAAAGACAAGGACTAGAATCCTTGAATTGGTTATACTATCTCTAGAGTATGCATTTTCTAACTATCTAAAGGACCTTAATTTTGATATTATTGTCATGATACAGTCCATGGGTGGTAATACTTTTCCAAATGCCTATGAAATTATAATAAGGGTATAAAATAGCTTGATCCAAGATGGTAAACTTGTTTCAAGGCCTTTAATGCCCATATTATAATAAGTGTAACATGTTCTTCCTCCTCAAGTTCTTCAAATCCTATTTATACCTCCCATTCCATCTCCTAAAGCCCAAGTTGTAGCTCTTTCCAATCAAGATAGTGAGATTAGAGATCTAAAAAGTATGCTACAAGATTTTGGGAATGAGATCATTCAAATCAAGAGACAATAGGACAAATGTAGACCTTATCGGTAGTAAAAATAAAAACACTTATTATTCATTCAATAACCAAAGACGCCAGTATCAAAGTTTCAAGGATAATAGACAACCTTACCAAAATCAAGTATCCATAATTGAAACTAAGCCATATATAGCCCTTGATCCTAATATACATTCCTATTCAAAATATATTATTCCTCAAAACAGCTTGATGAAAAATTCAAGTTGGCATCCAATTAATCCAAATGATACTTAAAACCAAGCCTTAATATCACAAGATATTATCATGCCACAAGTTACACAAGAAGAGTTCTCTCTTCAAGGTGGTCAACATCAAGACATGAAGATGACATTTCAAATCAAGGATTAAAAATTTCAAGTACAACTTGATGTTATCAATATTAATTGGAAATTGGATGATCATTTTTCATTTAATTAGATTGGTGAAACTAGCAACATGAATGATCAAGTTACAACATTTCCAAGAGCTAAAAGAATATCAGTTGAGGAAACTCAAGATGTGAGAAATACTTATAGTATTCTTAAAATTGTTCCTAAAAGTGTCAAGGATCATGTTACTTAGCCTATAGCACAAAATATTCAAAATGTAGAGGCACTAAAGGTTCCCCAAATACATCTAATTAAAGAATAACTAGCGGTTCAAAAGTTATAGCCAAAGGCTAGTGGAGCCTCATTTATCATAATAGATCAAATGAAGAAATCAAAATTTATCATTATCATGTTGGATTCCCTTTCTATTTTAGGGAAAAATACATTCTCATTTAAGAGCTTTCAACTCTCAGTGTCTAAAGAACTAGTTGAGAAACAAGGAGTTGTCTTGGATAATTCAGACCAACAAATCAAGAAATTTGATTAATAGTTATATAACATGATAAAGTATATAGAACCAATGTTAAATTAAAAAAATCCCCTCCCATTTAACCCCCTCTTATTTTTAATGACTATTTAGTCCATAATTGTATGGTAGATAGTGGAGTTATTAGCACTATCATACCCATGCAAATTACAAACAAAATTGGTCTTGTCTATGAACAAAATACCAAGGGAGTATTAAAATTAGATGGTTCACCCAAAAATATAGTAAGACATTACATTATTTCCCTAATGTTACCATTCAACAAAATGTAGATTTAGTGGACTTGATTCCCTACTTTGCATGTGTTTGTCAAGGGACTTTAGTTCAAAGATTGGAGGATATTTTTAAGGTAATTGGACCTATTTAATGTTAAAGAATATATATGGTACTAAGGTAAAAATAAATTTTAAACCTATTTAAATATTTCATTTGGATCCATATATGCCAAATATGGTGAACATTAATTATGTTATCTAAAATAAAGTACTAGAAAATAGTGAGGTGGAAATTGAGTCATCTCAGATGAAGTTCTAGATATTTTCCTTGATGATAGGGCCTCTAATTTTCATAACCATGATCACTAGAAGTTAATTGAAGGAGTTGGTGTCTATTTCCTTCATTAAAAGGATACAACAATCCTAGTATTGATGAAGGATGATGAGCCTAGTAATGACCTGTGGTAACTATACTTTGAAGGATCAAGGAACAAATATGGAACTAGGGATAGAATAATGTTATTTTATCCAACCAATCAAAGGTATTTCTCTTCTCTCAAGTTTTATTTTGGTTGTTCCAATAATGTTGATGAATATGAAGCAATAGTGCATGGTTTGTAATGGGCAAGAAAGATAAAGCTCAGTACCTTACAAGTCTTTGGTGATATTAAACAGGTAGCTCACCAAGTAAGAGGCCTTGATATACATAAGAACCCAATACATAGGTACTATAATAATAGAGTATGGTACTTACTTGAAGACTTTCAAGATTTCAATATTTGTGCCATATCAAGAAATAAGAATAAGTATGTAGACAAGCTGGCTACCATTGGGTCATAACTTAATATCCTAGATGAAATAAAGAGTGAAAAGGTTTAGTCACACATCAAGGTGATTACAAGGCTTTATATCCTAGACAACCATGACAATTTTAAAGTATTTGAAGATGATAGTTAGATTGTTAGGGTCTTATAAGAGGAAGATGAATTCTCCTCAAGGAATCAAAACAAACATTTGTAGAAGTATGGTGTCCAAATTGTGCAATTAAAGACAAATAAGTTGCTTAAAGGATTGGTCACCCTTGAAAATATATTTAATAGAGATGATTAATTAAGAAACAAAAGTTTTCTTTGTCAACCAAGGAAGAACACTATACAAATGTGGAGATTACCATGGCTAAGAACTTAAAGTTGGGAAAAGTTTACACAACTTTAGACAAGGAAACTTATATTGAGTTATTTTAAAGTTTTATATATGTCTTTGCATGGAAGTATAGTGACCTTAAAGGATTTGATCCAAGTTTATCTCAACATACCATTGAGTTAGAGGATGAGACTAGGCTAGTTAGACAGAGGCTAATTAGCCCAAAGCTTGAAATTTTGATGAGAGTTAATCTACATACGATCATTGAGTAGGATATAATATTTCCAATTAAGCACTCACCTTAGGTGGTAAAAATTGTTCCAGTACAAAAAAATAATAATGAAATAAGACTATGTGTTGACTTCCATGACTTACATAAGGCCTTTCTTAAAGAACACTATCCATTGACATCAATGAAACAAAATTTATATCAGTTTTATGTTCATAAAGGTTCTCCTTGTTGGATGGCTATAATGGTTATAACCATATTTTTTCAAATAAGAAGACCATTTCAAAATAGTCTTCACCACAAACTATGGGACATTTGAATATAGAAAGATGCCTTTTGGTTTATCCAATACAAGAGAAACTTTCTAGAAAGCTATGGATATGGAGTTTCAAGTTCTCCTTAACAAGTTTATACTTATTTATTTAGATGATATAATAGTGTTCTCTAATAATTCAGATGAGCATATGAATGACCTCAAACAAGTGTTTGAAAGGTGCAGATAATTTGGGCAGTCTTTAAATCCAAAAAAGTGTGTTTTATCTGTTCATGAAGCTAGGCTTCTTGGACATATAATTTTAAAAAATGGTACAAGAATAGACCTTGGTAGGATAGATTCAATTTTTTCACTTTATTTGCATAAACATAAGAAATACTTGAAAAGATTTTTAGGCAAGATCAATTTTATAAGGAGATACATTTTAAATTTTTCTACTTTAGCTAGGCCACTCAAAACCATGCTAAATAAGAGTCAGAGTTTTAGCTAGTCTAAAGAAGGAGTAAGAAGATTTGAAGAGATCAAGAAAACTATATCCAATGCTCCTAAACTTTTAAACCTTGATTTCACAAAGGATTTCATCTTATACACCTATGCTAAGATTGACATAATTTCAAGTATTCGCATGCAATCAAATAAATAAAATTTAGGCAACCAATAGCCTTATTTAGTCAAGTCTTATAAGAATGTGAAATAAGGTTTTTTTTTTTGAGAAAAATGCACTTTAAATTATAATATCTCTTAAAAAATTTAGGTACTTTTTATACAATAATAAGAAACATTTTATTGTTTCCCATCCAAGTGTCAAGGATTTTATCTTGAATAAGGATGTAAATGACAAGAGAGCTAGTTGGATAATGAAATTCATATAATATGATATTGATATGAAGGTCACAAATTTTATTAGAGTCAAAGGAGACTTTGTGAACATCTAACCTAAAATTTACAAAGGGCTAATGGGGTGGTTATGGTGTCAAATGATGAATAAGTTACAAATAATCATATTTCATCTTCTAACTAGTTCCTAGACATGATAAAGTATCTCCAAGATGGTTTTTATTCTTCTCATCTAATCACTTCAAAGAGGAGATGTTTTCTATTGTAGTCAATTCTTTTTCTTCTTGTTGATAATGTGTTTTTAAAAAAGGATTTCAATGGAATGTTCCTAAGATGCATAAATCCAAGTCAAACATAAATATTACTTGAAAAATTCCATTATGGGCATGGTGGAGGTCACTATTAATCAACGATAATAGCCCACAAGATCATGAAAAGTGGCTACTATTGGCTAAGTATATTTGGTGATTGTCATACATGGACTATGAAATGCAGACAATGTGCCAGGTTTTTTGGAAAGGTGAATTTTATAGCCTTAACTCTCTAAATAATTTTAGTGAATCAACCCTTTGTAAAATGGGGATTGGAATTTATTAGTCTCATTAACCCCCCTTCAAGCTTAGGACATAAGTAGATCCTAACTACCACATATTAATTTACTAGATAGATAGAAACAGTAGAATTAAAAGAAGCCAATGAAACCAATATTCTAGAATTCTATGAAGGTTTGATTATCAGATTGGAATCTATTTAACTATTATTTCTAAAAACTTTTTGAATTTTATTGGGTCTAAGATCAGCTAGTGTGTAGTTTAACATAGTGTTTTTCTCAGTTTCTCATTAAACTATTATCCACAAGGTAATGGCCTTGTTGAGTCCACTTAAAAGAATTTGTTAAACATCATCAAGAATAATTTTGAAGACAATCAGAGGTCATAGAATATCAAATTGAAGTCATATTTATGGGATGATAGGATCACCTATAAAAGGTCAATAGAAAATTCTCCGTATAAGCTATTATATGGTAAAGAAACAAGAATGCCTATTTCTCTTAAACTCCCTATTTTGGAATTAATGCATCAACTTGAGATTTTGGAGAATGAGCCAATGGAAATTAGATATGCTAAGATCATAGTGTTAGAAGAGACAAGGCATCAGTCCATGTTAGCTATGGAGTCCAGTCAAGTAATGGTAAAGAGATCATTTGACAAAGGAGTTTTCTCTAGAAGTTTTCACGAAGGAGATTTAGTCCTCAAGTGGGATAAGGATAGAGCTAAGCTAGGAAGGCACACAAAATTTGACTCTCTATAGAGTGGTCCATATACAGTCTCTAGCTAAAAATCCTACAATGTTTTCCAACTCATAAGGATGAATGGTGAAGAGATCTCTATCCCAGTCAATGGGATAGATATTAAGAATTATTATTAAGGAAGCTAAGTTCCATATATATGGTTAGTTGGTCTTTTTTTTCTCTAATTTTTCTTCTAACACATTAATTTATTTTCCTTTTATCCTAAATAAGTGATTTGTTTGCATATTTATTCAATAGATTAGTTGTCTTTGATTTATTAGGTTAGTTTACCTTTTAAGTTTGTTTCTTTCCCTATTTGTTGGAATTATTTATCTTTTCATGTCTAGAGGATGTCTTTCAATCAATGTAAATGGTCCAAGAGTCATAGAGATGGTCTGATTTCTAAAGCATAATAGGCATGCTACCTAGCCATGTCACTAAAGATATTGACCAAATTTGGTCTACATAACAAAATGTACCTTGTTTAAAAGTTTAGATGGTAATCATGATCTTTATTGAATAGTTACCCAATGTCACAAGGAGTAAAAAACCCTTAAATGGAGATCATATAGTTTTTATAAATCTTTTGAAACACTTTAAGAAAATTTAAAGTGTGATCTAATTGATATTTAAGGGATAGGTCTATAAAATTAAATATTAAGTGTCCAAGTAGGTTTCATGGTGTCCAAAGCATTTAGGAGCATGAAATAGGTTGTATAACCCTTAGAAGATCATCAGATCCTTCAAATATTGATCAAAGACGGACTGTGCAAGTTTAGAGAACCATACCATCGTCAATATGTCATACAAAAATAAATGGACTAGTTCACTTGTGCATTTAATAAATGCACCTCAAGAGCTCTCATAATCCAAATAGTTATAGGACCATGAAGTCCCTTGTCCTAGGAACATGCTCTAGATCCAAATAGTTGTACCACCATCTCTAAGACATCATACAAAAATAAATGGACTAATTTAATTGTGTATTTAATAAATGCATCTCAAGAACTCTCATGATCCAAATAGTTGTATCACCATGAAGGCACAAAAAATTTTACTCTCTCTAGAGTGGTTCATACATAGTCTCTAGCTACAAGTCCTATAATTCTTTCTAACTCACAAGGATAAATGATGAAGAGCTCTCTATCCCAGTCAATGGGATATATCTTAAGAATTATTATTGAGGAAAATAAGTTCCCTATATATATAACTATATTGACTGACCTAATACAATCACATGACTCTAAATAGATAAAACTACATTAGATATCTCGATCCCATTTGAAAATAATATACAAATTATATAATTTATCTCAATATAATTTGTTATATTTCATCCCTCTATCTCTATTACATTTTCTATATCAATAGAACTAGCTAAAACCAAACAAAATAGATTGACCAACTAAAAGTAGTCTATTTTTAATCTTTGTTTAATTACTATTGAATTGAACAAATTGATAAAATATATTATTCAAAAATATGATCTAACTAGATTGATCTTATTGGTTCTATCTTTTTCTATTCTTATCTTTATTTTTACAACATTGATAAGCTTTATATAAGAAGTTTGTACTTCTTTTATGAAAACAATACATTAAATAGTTTAATGTAGTATGATTCACCAAGTTAAACTCCATCAACGAAATCAATCCATCACAATTATCCTTCATTTAAATTTAATTAATCTCATCCATCCATTGAATTACTCAAAAATTACACATATTTATCTTAGTCTTGTTAA
>JARHVA010002749.1:60000-67500 GCA_037957365.1 Torreya grandis
AGAAACAAACCCGCACGGTATATGACAGTGAATGAGGAGTGGGAGTTAGTACCACCTCAAGTTCAAAAGTTGTTGCCTTTTGATCGCTTTGTTAAGCTAAGGAGAGAGCACTACAGATCACTTTGACGAGAGAGCAACATGTCCTATGATTATTATGATTATTATGAGATAGGAGATAGTGAAGATGAGGATGAGTTAGATGCTTGCACTCAGAGTGTAGAGGTGTGTTCAGATGTTAGTACACTGAGGGTTGATGATCTCTCAGCTATGGCAGAGATTGTAGAAGAGTCCCAGGATCTGATTATTTTAGATGACACCCAGGAGAATGCAGTGGACAATTTTGAGGACTTAGTTTCACCGGCAGTTTCTTTCGGTATGGAAGAGTTAGACAGTGATGCTACAGTTGTTGATACTCTGTATGTTGATATGAGCTATGGAGTTGATTCACAAAGTATGGATGGTAGTATTACAGAGGTCAGTGATTCTGAGTCTACTCTTTTGGGCCATGCATCAGTGGAGGATTGTAGGAGACAATCTAGCCAGTGCCATCATGTGTCTAGTCAGCTGCGAGTTAGTGAGTGAGACATTGCTACCGCTTGCAAACATTTTGATGATGCTCGTCGGTTGTTAGTAGTTTATGGATGGGGTTCTCCTACTAGCATCGAGCAGGGAGGTAGTTATTTGTCCTTGATAGAGATCCACTCTTTATGGGAGGCTATCCAGATTCTGAGACAGGACTATATGCAGTTGGTCACCGACAGAGATTATCTTATAGAGTGGGGCGGCATAGCGTATGATGCATTATTGGCCAAGGAAGATAAGGTGAGTGAGCTTACTCAGCAGCTTGAGGTGACTTCTGAGATTCTTGAGAGTACACAGTTGGCTTTCGAGGAGTCACAGTTTCATTTGGCTAAGGTGACTGCAGAGTTGGAGCATTTACGATCTTCACCGGTACCAGGCCCAGTCCATTTATATATTGAAATGGTTGGTGGTGAGTACATTCCTATAGGGGTCGCTGAGGAGCATCTTATTGACGCTGACACCCATGTTCAGGTTTTGGGAGTACCTGATTCTGATGAGTTGGAGATACCAGTGGAGTCGAGTCTCCAGATTGATTCTCCTCACGCATATGATAGTGTGGTACTGTTCGTTGTGCCACCTTTACAGAGGGATCAATTATGGGATGGATTGGCACCATCTTTTGTAGATGGAATTGGCAGTTGGAGTTGTCCATTCTACTTGGGTTATCATACTTTGAGAGTTTACTTCTCATGCGTTCTTGACTATGGTATTTGTGATCTTAGAGATTGGTTGAGTTGCATCCGTCAGTTTGATTTTGGATTCCCCTTTTTTCTACTACTAATGATATTGTAGGTGTTTGCATTGATTTTCATTAGTGTAGATCATGACTACATTTGGGATCCAGGAGGATCGAGTGGTTCATTATTCTGAGATTGCTTGGGGATAAGCAATTTTAGGAGGGGCGGATTGTCATGTCCCCTTTTTAGAGGACATTGACAGACTTCATGATTGGCCTATTATGCGACCTTCGTAGGCTAATAGGATGGATAGGGGGTCATAATGGAGCTTGGCTTGACTTTGATTCACAGGATTTTCTACATTTGGATTTCGTTTGGGCTCTTTTGGACATGAATTAAAGGAGATATTAATATTTGATTGATTTAATCAAATATTAATTATTTGGTCCAATTTTAATTAATTATTAATTATTAATTAATTATTATTGGGTCTAATTTTAGGATCCTCATTCTAATTTAAGAATTGGTCTAATTTTAAGACCCTAGTTCTAAATTAAGGAAGCCCCTGTCTAATTTAAGGGAATCTAATTTTAGCAAGCACACCTTTGGAGGTGTATAAGAATCTCTCATGGGAGAGAGTTTGTATTGATGTATGAATTGATTATTGAAATTGGAGAAATTCTTCTATGAAGACTGAGTCAAGGGTTCCAGGATTCCATCTGCAGTGGAGAACGTCAACTCTTCATTGTGTGCGATTCAGAGGTTGTGAAAGATCAGTCGATCTATTGCCAAATTGAGAGATAACTTCACCCAAAAGTTATCATAGTATTACAGGTATTTGAGAGATAACTTCACTCAGAAGCTATCACAAGGGTTTACAGGTATTTTCATTATTTTTGGGTTTTGATTCAAGAATTATCCCGATATAGATCTTTTGTATTAGCCCATAATTCTACAGATCAGGATCAAGCATACAGGTTGTGTTATATTAGCGGCCGTATGACTTTCGTACAGATTCATGAAAATCCATATGCATCTACAGAAAGTTCAGGCACCGACATCGGTGAACAGAGACCTACAAGGACCGACATCGGTCGACATACCACCGACGTCAGCAAGTTAGCGAATACAGGTCGACCGACGACAGTAGTATAACCGACGTCAGCGACTGTGTTTTTTACACAGCAGGTCGAGACGAACCAGAATCAGATTTCTTTCCCAGTTTGTGGAATATTCAGGCTATTTAGGCCGTACTTTCAATATTCTTTGTATACTTGACAGAAGATCTCTATTGTAAGCTTATGAGCAAATAAATAAGAATTTATACTGTGATTTATTTATCTAATTGAAGATATTTTGCAGAAATTTAGATAAGCAATTCAGAGCTTTTGTTTTGATATTCGAGGGGATATTATAGTGGTATCAGAGCTTTTGTGCAGATAAGAGAGCCCCTAAGTAAGGGACATTACAATATATATATATATATATATATATATATATATATATATATATATATATATATATATATATATATATACACATACATACATATATATATATATATACATGCATACATATCTATATCTATATATCTATATATATATATATATATATATATATATATTATTGAATGTGATACTAACCCTTAAAATCTCAAATAATTCCAAGAATGTGGTGTTTTTAAAATACCCACCCTTGAGTCTTTATTTAATATCCCATTTTTAAAATATCAGTGCCTCAACTACCTTGTCAACTCTAAACACAACAATAATAGACACCCTGAGCTTGTGGGTAACACACCACATAACCTATTATATTATAAAAATGATGATCCTACTAATATTAGCCTTAATATCAAATATTTGTATTTACCATCTATAATTATTGCTTGGTTACCCTTATTTTGTGACCTTGATCACACCATAATTTAAGTGATGAAAGTTCCCCTTCCAACGTCAGGCCTAAAAAAAATCCTCATTATTATTCATTTGATGAATTAATTAATTCCTTCAAAATTTACCTCTATTCACATCATTATGATTATGGATATTATTTATATGACCATTCCTAGATGATTATGTTTTATCCAAGGAGACATAAAATATTTATTGTCAATCTCATTTACAAGATTTTTATGAGTTTAATTTGTATGTACATACTCTTCATTTAGTAGATGTAGTTAATTATTATTATACTACATGTGACATTATTTATTATTCCATTGATGATCATAGGTATGTGATATAACAAGTACTAACTTAATCCCATTCTACTCTAGTCACATCTGAGCCTCTTAGGAGTAAGCTCCAAGATCACACCATGACGAGACCATACAGGTTTCATATATTTTATGATTCTTCAAATATCCTTCCTCTTGAGATGTCAGCCACATTACTCAAACATACTTTATGGATATGCATTATAGTTGAAACATTTACTTAGGATACTATTCATTGATGCATGAACTATGATCTTCCATTTGATGATATCTTACCTATGCCAAAGATTAATTATCCACCTCGATAATGGGCAGATAAACAATATTGCGAATTTCACAAGAAAACTAGTCATCAAGCCAATATTATTGAACATTTGATATATTACTAGCATAAAATTAGAGATATAAGTTTATTATTTCAATAAAAAGTATATTTCCCCGGTCAAGTACTCCTAAATGCACTTGTTTTTATGGAAAAACTATGCATACTTAGACACTTTGTTGATAACTTTGATAGTACATTGATGAAATTTATCCTAAAGCAACACAACCCTCTATTTATAAGATAATGACACCTCCTAAATTATATCCTTAATATATTCCTAATAATTGATAATTTTATTTCCTTTGACATCAATGTGATACACACCATACAAATAAGTGTAGATTACTCCAACAACATACCCTGATTTTCCATGAGTTACACATTCAATTTCATAGTAGAGTTATTAGGATTATTATATAATTAAGGTACAACATTTTCCTAGATTGATGCATTCTAAAATATTATAGGATACATCCATACCTTAGTAAAGGTTAATCTCATTGATTACCCCTCACATGAGGCACCACATCCTCCCCCTTATTCATATCATCTTCATAGATTTTATATAGAGATTGTTTATCAAGAATTATTTGCACGAATATCTACACAAATATATTAGACCTTGATCAAGGTTATATTTTAGTTACAATAAAAATTATTATATTTTATTGATGATGTATGTGGATATATATATATATATATATTATAATAATAATAATAATAATAATAATAATAATAATTTATGAGCACATGTTTATGTGACATAGCATATTATTATTCACATTATCATCTAATTGGATTATATATTTACATTTCATTATGCATATTTATGATTTCTTCTTGTTTACATCTTTCTTATATCATGATTCTCTTCCATTTTTGGTACTTTTCTTTTTCACATTTATTTCTATTTTCTGACATATTATTTATGATATTGTTTCATTCATCTCACTTAATATATATTAATTTTAACATTAAAACTTGGGTAACACCTTCAATTCTTATTTTGTTTTACCTTTTTTTCTTGGTGATAATTTCAATACTTATTTTTATTCCCTCTCTTTTTTGAACAATCAATACTTCCATAAGTACTTGTGATAGTTATTTTGTAAGATATTACAACCTCCTAGTGTCTTGTACATCATAACACTGCCCATGCCACTTTCATTATAATACCTTACACATTTACAATTAGATATAAGTATACCTATCATTATACCACTCATTATCCATTGGATGTTATAAATCCCCATTTACTATTGTTACATCCATTCATTTGAGGAACACATAGGTCAATTTTGAGATTACACACTTTTTTGTGGACACATAATAATTCCTTGATGTCAAGACCTTTTTGTACTTTTCTATAGTAACCAAGTATAAGTTCCCTTATGTTTGACACATATTTCAATGATGATTTATTTTATGAATCCACATGGAGGAGGAATAAAAAAAACATAAAATCTTAAATTCCATATAAAATAAATAAAATGCAATGATTAAAAGGCAAAATACAGTCTTACAAATTGTAATCACACCAAAAGACAAGATCTTCATTTGGTAGATCTACTATTCTATTTAAAGCATAAACTCCATAATTGGCCTCATAATAGAACAAAGGTCTAATGGAGTGTGGTAATCAAGTAGATTTGGGCAGGAGGTCTCATTATCATATATAATCTAGTTCCACTTATTTTATCACATAAGTGCCCAATATTCATAGTATACCGATATATATATAAGGGATCCTAAGGAATACAAAATAAGTTATGGGAAGGTAGGGCCATTTTAGTTTTTATACATAATTATCCTCTCATCTAATGTTATATGTTATTCACTTGTTAGCCTAATATTTTTTTCTAGTCTAAGTGTCTTATGTCCTTGATGTAAATACTTTTTAGCACTTGCATACTTGTCTAGTGTCTCTCATTATTTCTAAGTATTTACACATCACCCATGTGGTGCCTCACATGATTTATTTACATACTATTATTGCTAATATTCCCCTTGATGTATATGAATTATATTTTATCATATCCTCAATCACATTTTATACATATAACTTTTGCATTATCTTTGTAAGTTTTAGTATAAAACCTTGGATAGGACAAGGCTTTCCTAATAGATATCCAGTTTACCTTGCCTCTTTTCTGAAGGTTTTTATTTGTACAATAAGACCTTTGATAGTACTGAGATTTCCTCATAAACATATTTATACCAATTTATTTACATCATTCCCATATAATAATATGGTCATAATTTCCTACACCACATGTTAGGATAAGGGTTAAATTTGATTTTGTCACCCATTTAAATATTCTCTCTATTTGCCTTGATTATATATTATTTTTTGTTTGTGTTGTTAATCATATAATTATCACCCATTTACATTTATGATTTAAGTTAATGATTTAATTATTTCATTTACTTACATTGTTTTACATGTCTCATCTTTTGTGATGTGTTTCAAAATTCAGTTTTATCATTCAATTTTACAACTCCTAGTCATGTTACATTTATCATTCTTTTTAACCATGAAATTGTTTAAATTTGTTAGAAAGGAATAAAACTTACATCACACATAACATAAGATCTAAAAATAATGTGTTAGAAATAAAATACATTCATAGATAATATCCATGAGTCATATAGAAACACAATTCTTTGCATACATGGCTCAAAATTTTTATATACATCATGATACAAATTGATACATCATACAAAAAAAAGGTTGATGTCCATCATGAATATACCATAGTGGACATGATACACTACCAATTAATTTATAATATTGACCTATCTATATAATCCATTATAGTGATTGCACATGTGATCATAGATCATCTATATATCCTTCTAGATTATCCACCTAGGATTTTAATCTCAATACCTAGCCAGTTATTTCCAAATGAGTGGTTCTCTCCTTAGCTAGTGCCTTACAATCCTTTATCTCTCACTATAAAAATCTTAATGGTACTAAAACTTGAGCTCTATCTGATAATCTTCATATCTCATAGGTAGCCTCCCCAACCAACCTAAACCAACCAACATAATCCTAGGTTTAAGGCACCAATAGATCGATCAATTATGTAGTATCATTTTATGGTAGCATGTCATCCAAAATGTCATGGTGGGAATTATACACAATAATACTTCATCAATCCTCTTCTACCATAACATCTAGAAAATTTAAACCAAAATAACATCATATATCATATATAATCTAAAAGCTCATAAATGTATCTATTATGTATATCTATATCCAAGTAAAATACATGTAATAAACATAACACATTTTAATTAACCACAATAGAATAATTATTTTGATCACCTAAGACCTCCTATGTCATTCCTCTAAATAATAAAAAATCCTCCACACCTCCCTAAATGAGCACCATGATCATGTCATGCCCAAATCCATATTTATGTAATAACCTAATTTTTGTTTTTAAATAAACACTAAGATAATATAACTATGGTGCAAGGATTCTAATGGAAACTAAATTAGAAAGGTAAAGAGAACCATAAATATGTTATATCCAACACAAGAACTATAAAAATTTATAATTTATTAATAACACTATTAGGAAGAAATTATCCACTTAGTGTTTGGATAGGAATGGGTCAGTGTATGAATTATACACTCACATACTTCTATCCTTGCACTTCCCATATATCATTATTAGTAAGGCCATTAT
>JARHVA010002749.1:72500-120000 GCA_037957365.1 Torreya grandis
CATAACTCATGCATTTAAATACTAAGTCAAATAAGCAACTGAAGAAAAGAAGAAGGTCAAATAATCCTTGACCCTTGAAGGTCTCAAGGAAATTCAAGCAAAGCACAAATTAAGATAGTAACACTTAACATGAAAACATAAAACAACATAACTTGAACATTCAAAATTAAGTTAATTTACTTATAAATAACACCAAGAAAAAATCATGCCAACAAGAAACTGAATACAAATTATAAAATAACACAACAAGAAAGAAAATTTTCACAATTATTTTAAATTCTATGAAACTTGTTTCCAATTCACCATCCTATTTGTCTACTTAGATTTGAAAGTAACCTACCTCATTCTACCTATCCCTATGGTCACAAAGTAGACCATCAATAGTATATGGGTAAGATAAGAATAAAATATGCATTAAATATTATGATTAAATCAATAACAAATCATCTTATATTGAATCAACTGAATAGAATTTATAAAAGCATTTAATAATCAAGTGTCACTATAAAAGTTTAAAACATCATAAATAACTCAAAGAAATAATAATGTCTCAATAGAGAACTAAGCCATAGATCGTCTAGATAAATCACATCATAAATGTCATTAATATACCACAATGTGTAAGCTACTAAATTGAAATAGTGAAATTAATCAAATAACCATGAAACAGTAATCAACTAAGTCATAAAATAGTACTATAAAAAAGTATTAAATTTTAAGTATCTAGAGTTAGGACATTCTTCACCACTTGAAAAGGAGTCATCTTAATGACTAGAAGAACCAAGGATAATGTTGTCTAAAATGAGTTTCATCTTCCCAAGTAGAATTTATTTTAGACAAAAGATCCAATTGGACTAAAATTTGTGAAATTTCACTATTTCATAGTCTAACATTATGATGGTCCAATATATTTATCAGGTCTAACTACATATATTCCTCTTCCATAACCTAAAGGTGAATCTAATACAAAACATGGGAAGGATTAGGTATATACTTTCTTAGTAAAGCAATGTGAAAAACATCATAAATCCAAGACAAGGAAAGAAGAAGGGATAGTTGATAGGCAACATGACTAATTGTTTGTAAAATCTCAAAGGATCTAAAAAAATATGGAGACAATTTGGAAACTTTTCCAAATTTTATTGAAATTTTATAAAGTCTAACATGAAAAAAAACTTTATCACCTACTTCAAATTCTTGTGGTGACCTAATTAAATATGCATAACTTTTATACCTATCATAGGTAGTTTTTCTATTTTACCTTATTATTTCCATTTATCTATCATGTCCCTATAAAACATCAAGACCAATAATAGATATATTCTATAGGCTATCCTATACAAGTGGATTTCTACATTTATGCTCATATAATCTTTGAATAAATCTATTTCAATCACAGAATGATATGTGCTATTGCAACCAAATTCAACTAAGTGTAAATAATATTCCCATTTACCTTGTTGATCCATCACATACATTCTTAACATGTCTTTCACAGTATTATTAAGTCTTTTTATTTGACCGTCCATTTATGGGTGTTATGAAGAGTAAAAATTCAACCTTGTTCCAAAAGTAGAAGCTAATTTCTTCCAAAATATTAAGGTAAAGAGTTTATCCCTATCCAATATAATGACTTATGACATACCATGAAACCATACTATTTATTTCAAAAATAATTCATAAAACATAAATGCATCATCAGTTAGGTTTGTAGTTATGAAATGTCTAACTTTGGTAAATTTATCTATTACATCCAAAATAGTATCATGTTTGCTTCATGATTTTGGAAAGATAATTATTAAATCGAGAAAAATAAAAACTGACTTACCTCATGGAACATCATCAAGATATAAAAATCATCATGGATGGAATTGTACATATTTTACATATTGGCATTCTAAGCATTTAGCCATAAAGCTAGTAATTTCATGTTTCAAACCAAGCCAATAGTAAAGTCTTTTCAGCTCATGTGTCATATTTTTGACACTTGGATTATCAAAGTGAGGTGTTGTATGTACCTATTTTAACAAAAAATTCCAAGAATCACCTGATTTAGCAACATAAATTCTTTTTTGTGCCTAATTAGGTTATCAAAATCAACTAAAAATTTAAAATATTCCTGTATATAGGCTTATCAGCCAAACCTTCACTTAATTCTTGGTAGAATTCATCATAACATTATTATTCTAATATTTTAGTTCTAAATTTATTTTTTAGAATAGAAAAGGTAGTGAGATATGTGCATTAGCTGAGTGCATGAACAACCACATTCGTATTAATCTTCACATATGCAATATCCATTTAAAAATTTCTCAAAAAATATATCCATCTACATTGGCATGCATTCATATCATCTTGAGAAAAATAAGTATTCGAGACCATGATGATCAATATTAACCTTAAAATATTTTCCCAATAGAAAATGTTTCCATTGCTTAAGTTAATGAATAATGGAAATAAGTTTAAGGTCATGAGTAGTATAATTTTTCTCATGTTTCTTAATTTTTTATAACTCATAAGCTACCACCTTACCATAATGCGTGAACACAACACTTTATATGCGTCAACCTAGATCTTAAAATTGCCATTTTGATCTAGTACAATAAGTATAAGTGATATTGTCAATAGCTCCTTAAGATTCTGACAAGCTTGCTCAAATTTTGAATTTCAAATGAACTTCTTACCTTTGTGTTGAAAGGAAATTATTGGATTAACTTCTTACCCTTGTGTTCAAACAATAACCAGCCAATCCCATAAAATTATGTACTGCATGTACATTTTTAGGAGCATGCCATTCTTAT
Source organism: Torreya grandis (assembly GCA_037957365.1). Taxonomy (NCBI): domain Eukaryota; kingdom Viridiplantae; phylum Streptophyta; class Pinopsida; order Cupressales; family Taxaceae; genus Torreya; species Torreya grandis. The sequence goes on from JARHVA010002749.1 coordinate 75,302, forward strand.
ATAGCCTTAATCTTGGATGAATCCATAAAAATTCCATCCTTAATAATTATGTGACCCAAATATTGAATTTTAGATTAATAAAAGACACATTTAGACAACTTACCAAAAATTTAATACTACCTTAACCTTTGTAGAACTAAACATAAGTGCTACTCATGTTTAGATACATTTTTATAATATATCATTATGTCATCAAGAAATAATAGTAAAAAATTCTCTATAAAATATTTGAATCCACTATTCATTAAATTCATAAGTGCAATATATGCATTTTTTAAACCCAAGGGCATTACCTTAAACTCATAATGTCCATACTGAGTAAGGAAATTAGTCTTAAGAATGTCCTCTTCCTTGATTCTCAGTTGATGATGGCATGATCTCAAGTATATCTTGGAAAATATAGTTCCATACTTCATTTGATCAAATAGATCATCTATTTGGGGTAAATGATATTGATTTTCAATGGTAACTATTAGCAATTTTTTGCCCACATACTAAACTTGCCTGAATGTAGTATAGTGTCCTAAATATAAATTATGGAGTAAGGATTGAATACATTTATAGATGAAATGAGTGGTTCAAGGATCACTTTCATCTTGAAAAGCTTTCTAAACAAATTACATTTACTTAAAGTGTATTTTTGTCAATTTTGAGGGATAGGTCTAAAAAGCAAAGGAGAAGGTTATTGAGTAGGTTTCATGGTGAATCCAAGTAGATCAAAGGTCAGGGATAAGTTTCAAAAGCATTATAAAGTCATTTGAGCATTCAAATTTCAATCATAAGTTTAGAAGAGCCTACATTCTTTAAAAAACCTAAGTGCAATACCCTTTTTCTAACTAAGTCCTCACTTGTCAAAATCTTTTAGGCTTTTATTTTGCTTGGTCTAAATTATTACAGACCTTTTTATTTGTCTAAGTACATAATTTTAGACAAATTATCTATATATTTTTCCCAAAGATCTAAATTATTTCTAACATTTTATCAAAAATAAAAATCCTACAAACTTATCTCTTTTGGGTAAAATTTCCACAACAATTTTCCCAAAGACCTAATTATTTTGGGAAAATTGTTGTGGAAATTTTACCCGTAATAGATAAGCTTGTAGGATTTTTATTTCTGATAAAATGTTTGAAATAATTTAGATCTTTGGGAAAAATATATAGATAATTTGTCTAAAATAATTATGTACTTAGACAAATAAAAAGGATTGTCCACACCAAAAGGCTAAGTTAAAATCTCAAAGGAAAAATCTTTCAGGCATTTTTTCTACAACTTAAGTCCCAAATACATTATTTATTTTGGGGAAAGTGGTCAAAACAAAAATCCCAAGGAAATATTTTTGAGACAAATGCCCGATGTAAAAGCTCTAAAAATTTTTTTGTTTCAAGGAAATTAATCCAATAGGGTAATGACGGTTACATGCACATCATTGATGGTTACATAAGTGTCAAAGTTCAAGATCAACAGTCATTTATTAAGATCCAAAGTTTGATGGTCTCATAGATGTCATTGGTTATCATATAGACATCAAATGATGACTGTACAAACATTAAATTAAGGCTATAATAAATAGTCATTGAAGTTCAAATATCTCAATGACAATTATGTGGATGTAAAAAACCTTCATGTAGATGTCAAATATAGGCACCCAAATGTCAAAGTAAAGCCTCATGAAATGATCATTTGGGTTCAAAAATTATAAAGGATATCTAAGATGAACACGTAAGTGCCAAGTGGCATGATCTTGAGAGTAGAATCAGATCTTACAGTGAGTAAGCAAAGATAGAGTTAGTTGGTCCAAGAAAATCAATAACTCACATTTAGTCATGAGAAATATCTAATAGTGAGCATGGGTAAAAGAATTCAACATATCATGAGAGAAAATACATGTATGACAAGTGTCATTAACATGTTCAATTGATAGAATATCAATGATCAACATTCATCGAGACAAGTAGGATATAATAGAGCAAGATGAGTTAACATGTAAATGATCTGAGTTAGTTTTTAATAGCCAATGAAAAAGGGCAAACCCAAGACATTTTTGATAAAATTTGATGAGCCATTTTTTAGTCAAGGCAAACAAATATGAAGGATTTTATTTCAAAGCTGGGATCTAAGATTGAACTAGACTAAACAAGTAAGATCGAGCATAACCATTAAATCTCAAGAAAGGTGAGATAGGTCCTTTTAGGGCCTAAAATAGTCCAAGGGTTAGAAACTATTATCAAATCAATATTAAATAATTAGTGATCTCCATCTCATCAACATGATAGCTATAAGAAAACTAATAAATGACATTAGTTTTTAATCTATAAAGTGACATGGATCTATTAGTTCTAAGGTATGAATATTTGGTCCTCCTAGGTAGATTAAGTAAATATGGCATAGAGTCCTAAGAAGTGACCTAGTGGTTGGATAAAGATCAATAGAGCATTAAATTCTTTTATGATGACCTTCCTTCTTGATAAGATCATATCTCAACATCCTTGAATTGGTAATAATCCATCAAAAGTGGTTGGGAATCATTCAATGTTTTCTATCTACTCAATTCCCTCTCTCTCTTTCCATTTTCTATAAATACAAAATTCCAAGTCTTGATATGGATTCCTCTCTTTTGCATGACTAAACTCTATTAAGATTTGTAGTGTAACATCTATTTGATATAATAGTGTCTGAATTCCTCTTTTTGTAGCTAAATTGAAGTGCGTCTTATGAGTTAAATGATTGGTTAAGTGAATGTATGATTTCCTTGCCTCTATCTAAATTTTATCACCTTCATGATCTACTTTGGTAATCCTCACAGGGCATTCTAAGTGCATATATAATCTGTTAGTTATTTTAGAATTGGATAACTACCTTCCCATGCTAGATTAATAGCTAATTCATGCTTTTTGTGAAATATTAATGTTAGTAACTTTTTGTAGTCTTGAATATACCCTATAGTGTGTCTTGTGTGAGTCTGAGTGATTAGATCATTGGTGCATCACCTCTTTTTACATGATTTTAGAATTTATTGTTAAAATCTCTCTCCTTTTTCCAAGTAAGTGTTAGTTTAGGTTTAGTATAGGTGATAGATCCAAAAGGAATATAGCCTTCTCTAGAGGTTTAATCCATTATTAAGATATCCACAACCTAGGATGAGTCCCATGTTGGACTAGATTTGAGTAAGAGCACTTGAATAATCCCCTTCTTAGCTAGGGTATAAATCTATAACACCAGTAGTTATAGGATCCATGGTGGGACATTTGCCTTAGCATAGTTGAATTTTGGAGCTAAAAAAAGGTATTTACGATAGGAAGAGACATCTACCATCATAAAAATCTAAAGATTACTCAAGTTATAGAGTTTTAGATAGTGTTTTCATGCTAAAGTTTACAACAAGATCATCAAGTAATCCTTTTGAATACATTGAATTACCTTCTACTTATTAAAAATTGAGATTCAATAGGACTAGACCTTATCCTCAGAAGACATTTTCACCTCCTAGTCATCCTATTGTTTAGTCTAAGTTATTATCCTTATTATTCAAATCCCTTTTGCCCAAAAGATTATCAAGAATCAAGTTTGTGTTCCATTCAATAGGGGTAGTCACCTAAATTTAGCCTAATATGATGGCATCCTTGTGTTTTCCCTAAAGAGTATCCATTTATTCTCAGGGAAATGGGATAAAACTAATGCTATTGAGCATATCCAAGATGTTGCAAACCTATGTTTTATTCATAATGTTGTTTAAGATAATGTGGATATCAGATTACAAATCAAATATATTGAAGACAAATCTAATCATCTATCTTTGGTTGAACACCTGACTACCATACAAAGGTAGCCCCATGAGTTCATGTCTAATTTTAACATCAAATTATAAAAGACATAGACTAGGATCCTTGCATTGTTTAAAGCATCTCTAGAGTATGTATTCTTATACTATCTAAAGGCTCTCAATTCTGATATTAGTGTCATCATACAATCCATGGGTGGTAATACTTTACCAAATGCCTATGAAATTGAAATAAGAGTAGAGAATAGTTTGATATAAGATGGTAGGATTGATATAAGGAATCTAATGTATATATTCCTATAATTTCAACCTGTTCTTCCCCCTCAAGTTCCTCAAATCCCATAAATATCTCCTATTCCATCTCCTAAAGCCCAAGTTGTATCCCCTTCTAATCAAGCTAGTGAGATTGGAGATTTAAAGAGTATTCTAAAATATTTTGGAAATGAGATAGTCAACCTCAAGAGACAATAGTATAAGGGTAGACCTTATCAATAACAAAAATAGAACACCTATCAGCCCTTCAATAATTAGATACCTCCTTATAAATGTTTCAAAGACAATAGGCAACCTTACAAAAACTAAGGAGCCATAACCCAAGATAAACCATATGTAACCATTGATCCTAATATACCTCTATTTTAAAATATATTGTTCTTCAAAATAACTTAATGTAATATTTAGGCTGGAATCCATTTAATCTAAATGACATCTAAAACCAAGCCTTGGTATCACAAGATATTAGTATGCCATAAATGACACAAGAACAGTTCTATTTTCAAGGTGGTCAATATCAAGAGATTAATATGGAATCCAAAGGAGAGGTTAAATAAGCTATAGGAAAGCCTAATGATATCAATATTAATTAGTAATTAGATGATCATATTGCATTCAACCAAGTTGTTGAAACTAACAACACAAATGGTCAAGTTGTAGCTCTGACTAGATCTAAAAGAAGAGTAGTTGAGGAAACTTAAGATGTGAAAAATACTTATAGTGTTCCTAATTTCTTTTTAAAAGAGTGTCAAGGATAAATTTTATTCTCTTATAGCATATAATATTCAAAATTTAGAGGTAGTGAAGGTTCCTCAAATGCCTCTAATTACAGAACAACCAGTGGTTCAAAAGTTGTAGTCAAAGGCTAGTGGAGCCTCAATTAACATAATAGATAAAATGAAGAAATAAAATGTTAGAATTAACATGTGGGATTCCCTTTCCATTCCAAGGTAAAAATAAATTCTCATTTAAGACCTTTTATCTCTTAATGTATCTAAAGAACCAGTTAGAAATAAGGAGTTGTCTTGGGCAATTTAGACTAGCCTACTAAGCAACCTGATTAGTAGGTATATAACATGAAAAATGTAGACAAAATAAAATTAAAATAAAATAAAACCCCTCCATTTTATCCCTCCTTTATATTAGGTGAATTCTTAGTCCATAATTTTATGGTAGATAGTGGAGGTAGTAGCACTGTTATACCCAAGCAAATTGCAGACAAGTTTGGTCTTGTCTATGAACCAAATACCAAGGGAGTATTGTAATTGGATGGGTTAATAAAAACTATAGTGGGAATAATAAAAGATATAAATCTAACATTACATTATTTCCCTAATTTTACCATTCATAAAGATGTAGTTGTAGTGGATTTGCCTCCCGATTTTGCCATGTGTTTGTCAAGGGACTTTACGTCAAAGATTAGAAGATATTTATCAATTGATTGGACTTATTTAATGTTTAGGACAAATTATGTTACTAATGTAATAATACATTCTAAAATTATTACAATATTTCATTTGGATCCATAAATTCCAAGTATGGTGAACACTAATTGTGTTATCATAGACAAAGTACTAGAAAATAGTGAACTGGAAATTGAGTCACCTCTAGATGGAGTTACAAATATATTCTTGGATTGATGGGCCTCTAATTCTCATGAGAATGATCCATATAATTTAATTGAATAAGGACTTGGTTTATATTTCCTTCATGAAAATGATACACCAATTCTAGCATTAATTAGAGATGATCAACTTAGTGATGGTCTATGGCATCTATACCTTGATAGATCTAGGAAAACATATGGCACTAAAACTAGAATGATTTTAATTTCTCCAGCCAACCAAAGGAATTTATCTTATCTCAAGTTTCAATTTGGTTGTTTTGATAACATTACTAAATATGAGGCATTAATTCATGCTTAACAATGGGCAAGGAAGATGCATGTTAGTACCTTACAAGTATTTGGTGATAGTGAACTGGTAGTTCACCAAGTAAGAGGACTTAATGGATTTAAGAACCCACTAGTTAGGTCCTATAATCATAGAGTATGGGACTTACTTTAAGACTTTTAAACTTTCAATATTTATGCCATATTAAGAAATAAGAACAAGCATGCATACAGGTTGGCTACCAGTGGGTCATAATTTAGTATCCCAAACGACATAAAGAATGAAAATATTCAATAACACATCAAGGTGGTTGTAAGACCTTCTTTCCCATACAACCATGACAATTGGAAAGAATTTGAAGATGATTTTCAGATCATCAGATTCTTACAAAAGGATGTTAAATTCTCCTCAAGAAACCAAGACAATCACTTGCAATAGTTTGGTGACCAAATTATGAAAATGAAGACAAATAAGTTGCCCAAAGGTTCGATCACCCTTGATAACATAGTAAATAGATATTATAAATTGAGAAAAGAAAAATTTTCTTTGTCAACAAAGGAAAAAAACTATATAAATGTGGAAATTACCAATAGAAAGAGCTTAAAGTTAGGCAAATTTTGAACATCTTCAAAGAAAGAAAATTTTATTGAGTTATGTTCAAGTTTTGTAGATGTCTTTACATGGAAGTATAATGATCTCAAAGGATTTGATCCAATTCTATCTCAACATACCATTGATTTAGAGGATGAGAATAAGCCAGTCAGACAAAGGTAAAGGCCTATAAATCTAAATATTGAACCTTTAATGAGAGCTAAGCTATATAAGATCATTGAGTCATCTATAATATTTCCAATTAAGTAGTCAACTTGGGTGTCAAACCTTGTTCTAGTATTGAAAAATAATGGTGAAATAAGATTATGTGTTGAATTTTGTGACTTGAACAAGGCCTCTTTTAAAGACCACTATCTGTTGCCATCAATGAAACAAATTTTATAGTTAATTGCAAGTTTAAAAAGGTTCTCCTTATTGGATGGCTAAAGTAGATACTATTATATTATATTCAAAGAAGAATACCAATTTAAAATAGCATTCACCACAAAGTGGGGGACATTTGCATATAAAAAGATTCTTTTGGCTTATCCAGTGATAAAACAACTTTCTAGGAAGCTATGGATATTGCATTTTAGGGTCTTCTTAACAAATTCATACTTGTTTATCTAGATGACATAATAGTGTTCTATAATAGTGTAGACGAGCATATGATTCACCTCAGACAAGTGTTTGAAATGTGTAGGTAATTTTGGGTATCTATGAACCCCAAAAAGTGTGTTTCTTTGTTCATGAAGGCAGGCTTCTTAGACATGTTATTTAAAAACATGGTATAAGCATAGATCATGATAGGATAGACTCAATTTTCATACTTTCCTTGCCTAAACACAGGAAAAAATTGCAAATATTTTTTAGGAAAGATCAATTTCATATGGAGATACATTTTAAATTTTGCTACTTTAGCTAGGCCACTCAGAACCAAGTTAAAGAAGGGCCAGAGTTTCTTCTGGTCTAAGGAAGGAGTAAGAAGCTTTAAAGAGATAAAGAAAGCTAGAGCTAGTGAGCTTACACTCCTAAAAATTTACTTCATAAAGGATTTATTCTTTTATACCTATGTTAACATATACATAATTTTAGGTATTCTTAAGTAGCAAAATAAAGAGACCTTAGATTATCTAATAGATTTCTTCAGACATGGTTTAAAATAATAAGAAATAAGGTATTCCTTTATTGAGAAGCATGTACTTTTAGTTATAAGGTCTCTTAAAAAATTTAGGTGCTTGTTGTATAATAATAAGATACATTTGATGGTTTTACATCCAAGTGTCAAATATTTCCTCTTGAACAAAGATATAAATGACAAGAAAGCTAGTTGGATAACCATGGTCATGGAATATGATTTTGAGATTAGGTTCACAAAGTTGGTTAGAGGCAAATGACTGTATGAACATCTACCCCAAGATTTGAAAGAAGTAAATGGGGTGGTTATGGTGTCAAATGGTGAAGACATTACAAATGATCACATTTCATCTTCTAGCTAGTTCTTAGACATGGTTTAGTATCTCCAAGATGGTGTTTATCTTTCTCATTTGACCCTTTTAAAGAGGAGATATTTTTAATTGTTGTCAATTCCTTTTCTTCATGTTCATAATGTATTGTTCAAAAAGGATATAAATGGCATGTTGTTAAGGTGCATAGAACCAGGTCAAACATAGAGATTATTTGAGAAACTCCATTATAGACATGGTAGAGGGAATTATTTAGCAAGGATCATATCCCATAATATCATGGGAGGTGGGTATTATCTGCCAAGTATATCTGGTGGTTGTCATATATAGACTAGGAGATCTAGACAATGTGAAATGTTTGTTGGAAAGGTGAAGCTTGTAGCCTTACCTCTACAACTAATTTTAGTAAATCAACCCTTTTCCCAATGGGTAGTGGACTTTAATTTTCTCATTAACCATACTTCAAGCTCAAGACACAAATGGATCCTAACTATCATATATTATTTTACTAGATGGACAAAAGTACTATCATTGAAAGAAACTAATGAAACCAATGTTTTAGACTTTTATGAAGGTTTGCTTACCAGATTAGAAGTCCCTTCCAGTATTAGTTTTGATAATGTTATGGCTTTTTTGGGGTCTAAGATTAGCTAATAGAAAGTTTAACATAGTGTTTTTCTCAATAACTCATCGAATTACTATCCACAAATAAATGGCCTTGCTGAGTCCACTAACAAGAATTTGTTAAATATCATTAGGAGGAATATTGAAGATAATCAGAGGTCATGGAATCTCAAATGGAATTCATATCTATAGGAAGACATGATCACCTCTAAAAGCTCAATAGTCAATTCTTCATACAAGCTAGTATATGGGAAGGAAGTAAGAATGCCTATTTCTCTTAAATTACCTACTTTAGAACTAATGCATCAACTTGAGTCTTTTTAGAATGATAAAATGGAAATCACATATGCTAAGCTCATGGAGATAGAAGAGATAAGGCATCAGTCCATGTTGGTCATGGAGGTCCATCAAGCAATGGCAAAGAGATCTTTTGACAAAGGATCTTCTTTTTATAGCTTCAAGGAAGGAGATTTGGTCCTCAAATGGGATGAGGATAGAGATTATATAGGAAGGAATACAAATTTTGACTCTCTTTGGTCCATATACAATCTCTAGATGTAAATCCCATAACACTTTATAGCTTACAAAGATGGATGGTGATGAGCTTCCTATCCCAGTGAATGGGATACATTTGAAACATTACCTTTAATGAATCTAAGTTCCTTGTAAATAGTTAGTTTATTTGTTTTCCTCTAAGTTGTATTTATTGAAGTATTAGATTATTTTTATTTTGTCCCAAATAAGTGCCTTTTTTGCACATTTATTTTGCTCGGTCAGTTTCCCTATTTGATTTTTGTTTTTCTTTCCCTATTTTTGTGGAATTATTTTGTATTTTCAATCAAGAGGTTTATTATAGTCATGGAATAAATGTATTATATATTATGATTCAAGAATCATGTAAATGGTCTGAGTCCTTAAGCATAGCAAGCATGCCACCTAGCTGAGTCACCAAAGATGTTAGTCATTTTTGGCCCACATACTAAACTTACTTGAATGCAATGTAGTTTCTTGAAGATCAAGTATAGAGAAAGGATTTAATAGATTTATAGATGAAATGACTAGTCTAGGGATCACTTGCAGTTTTAAAATATTTTAAAACACTTTAAGTTTACTTAAAGTGTATTTTTGTCAATTTTGACGAACAGGTCTACAGAGCAAAGGAGAAGGTTCTTAAGCAGGTTTCATGGTGAAACCAATTAGATCAAAGGTCAAGGATAAGTTGTTCAAGAATTATAAAGTAATTTTAGAATTCAAAGTTTAAGAACAAGTTTAGAAGAGCCTAAAGGCTTTAAAAACCTAAGTACAAAACCCTCTTTTGGCTAAGTCATCACTGGTCAAAATATTCTAGAATTTTATTTTACTAAGTCTAAATTATTGTGGAACTTTTTATTTGGATAATTAATTAATTAATTCATAGAAATTATCCAAAAAAGTTTCCTATGGATATAAATTCTTTTGAGCATTTTGTTCAAAACAAAAATCCTATAAAACTATCTCTTTCGAGCAAAAGTTATGCAACAATTTTCCTGAAGACCTAATTGTTTCAGGAAAATTATCTACATCAAAAGGCTAATTTAAAGTCTTAAAGGCAAATTATTTTGGAAATTTTGTCCACAAAATAAATCCTAAAGGAATTATTTATTTTGAGGAATGTGGCTAAAACAAAAAGCTTGAGGAAATAGTTCTGAGATAAATGCTCAATGTAAAAGTTATGATAGAATTATTTGTTTTATGGAAATTGATCTAACATGGTAATGATGGGCATAAAAATGTCATTAAAAAGTATAAAAGTGTCAAATTTCATCTCAACAATCATCCATTAGGATCCAAAGATTGACGGTCTCATAGACATCATTGATGGTCACACGAACATCGAATGATGGGCACATAGATGTCAAATTAAGGCTACAACAAATAGTTATTGAAGTTCAAATATCTCACAGTGGTCACATGGACATCAAAAATGTTCATGTAGACATAAAATATGGTCACATGGATGTCAAATTAAATCCTCATGAAATGATCATTTGGGTTAAAAAATTATAAAGGATCTCTAGGATGAATGTATGAGTACCAAGTAGCATGATTTCAGGAGTAGAATCAAATCTAATGGTGAGTAGGAAAAGATAGAGTTAGTGGGTCCAAAAAAATAAATGGCTGAATTAAATCATGAGAAAGATCTAATGGTTATCCTAGGTCAAAGAATTTAGTGGATCTTAAGAGCAAATAAATGCATGATAAGTGTAAAAAAATGAATTTAACTAGTAGAAGATCAATGATCAGTGATCATCGATACAAGCAAGATCTAATGGAGTGAGATGGGTCAACATGTCAATGGTTTTTGAAAACCAATTAATAAATGAAAAGCCCAAAACATTTTTGATGGAAGTTAATGAGTCATTTTTTAGTCAAGGTGAGCAAATATAAAGGATTTGAGTTCAAAGATGGGATCCAAGATTGAACTAGAATGAACCAAAAGGATTAAGCATAGCCATTAAATCTTAGTAGAGGAAAAATAATTCCTTTTAGGGCATATAATAGAGTAAGGGTTGGCAACTATTATCAAAGCAAGATTGGATAACTATTGATCTCTATCTCATCAAAATAGTATCTATAGTAAAATAAATAAATGACATTATTTTTCAATCTATATAGTGACATGGCTCTGTTAGTTATAAGGTATGAAGATTTGGTCTTCCTAATTAGATCATGTAAAGATGGCATAGAGTCATGATAATTGACCTAGTGGTTGGATAATGATTAATTGATCATTCAATTATTTTACAAGGACATTCTTTCATGATAAGATCATAACTTGGCATCCTCAAATTGGTGTTAATCCATCAAAAGTGGTTGGGCCTCATTCAATGTTTTCTATCTACTTAGTTCCATCTCTCTCTTTCCATTTTATATAAATATAGGATTTCAAGCCTTGAAATGAATCCTCTTCTTTGGCATGACTAATTTCTACCAAGATTTGTACTATAACACATATTTGATATAATAGAGACTGAATTCCTCATTTTATAATTGAATTGAAGTGTGTCTGATGAGTTCATTGATTGGTTAAGTAAATGTATGCTTCCCTTGCCTTTGTTTGAATTTTATTACCTTCATGATGTAATTTGGTAATTCTCATAGGTCATTCTAAGTGCATATATAATATTTTAATTAGTTTGGAAGTGGATAACTACACTCCCATACTAAATTAATACCCAATTCATGCCTTTTTGTGAAATGCTAATGTGAGTGATTCTCTCCAAATTTTAATGCATAACATAGTGTTTCTTATGTTAGTTTGAGTGATTGAATAATTGGTCTATCTCTTTTTAAATGCTTTTATAGGCTATTATTGAAATCTCTCTCCCTTTTCCAAGCAAGTGCTAGTTTAGGTTTATTATAGGTGGTAGATCCGAAAGGAAGTAATCCTTTTCCAAAGTTTTGATCCATTATTAGGATACCCATAACCTAGGATTAGTCTAATGTTGGACTAGATTTGATTAAGACAACTTGAACAATCCCCTTCTCAACTAGCGTATAAATCTAAAACACCAATAGTGATTGTTGGACATTTTTGGCCCACATATAAAGCTCTTACATGGTTTAATGAATTATATTATCATATAATATGAGAATTTAAAAGCATATACTAGGTTACACAAACATTTATAACCCATCATCACCTTGAGATAATGATCAAATGATGAATTACGCAAGTGTAAGAGCCAGAACGTCACCAGGATGTCACATAAGAGCAAACAGACCAGTCCACTTGTGCAATTTTTTTCTTGACTAGAAAGCCTTATGTGACTAGTAAATCACATGTAATTATAATTATACATACCAATATCACCCTATAAAGTTTTCATGCCCACATGATATTTTTGGCTTGAGTTATAAGCTTCTCAAGTTAGACCTATAATATAATATGTTCACGCTAACATAAAGTTTGAGATCAAGAAAAACAAATAATTTTGAGCTTAAATTTAATGGTCATATGAACATAAATGATGGTTATATAAAAATAATTTTATGGGATAATAGATGTCAATTTTAAGCTCATAAAATAGATGTTGGATTTTAAATAGTGGGTCCTAATAGATCAAACAGTTCATATTGTATCATACATCTTGATCTAATGGTGCAAGATGAGTCAAAAGGTTTAGGAGATCAAGATATTGACACATGGAACAATCACATAAGGTTGTGAAATAATAGTGAATCTTGAGAACTAACATGTGATTGACATGTAGTACTAAATCAGATAGAGTTGATAAGTCGAGGGAAGGATTGATGGATCTTGCTTGATCATACAAATCAAGATTAATCATTATCAATAGTAAAATTGACTTTAAGACACTATAAAAATCAATTAGATATTAAGTTTGATGATCAATGGGACATCAAATAAATCTATGTGTACATCAAATGATGGTCGTGTAGATGTCAAATTTAAGACCTAGTAAATATCCATTTATTTTCAAACCAAAGTGGATTTAATGATTGGCATTCATTCATACTAAGTAAGATCGATGGTGATAGGTAAGTAAAAATGTTAGAGAGATCAAGAAGTTGACATGTGGCCTAATCACATGAGGTTGTAGACTAATAATGAATCCTGAGATTAACATGCATTTAACACATGGCATAAGATGGATAAAGTTGATAAGTCAAGGATAGGATCGATGGCTCTCACTTAATCATAAAAATTAAAATCAATAGAGTGGTATGATTTAATGAGTCATCAAGTTTAGTTAGTTTATTGATAACTAATGATCAAAGTCCAAACCTAGATAACATGTAACAAAGGTTGAAGGAGCCATTTTTTACCAAGGCAAATAAATATGAAGAAACCCATATCAAAGCATGGTCCAAGCTAAACTAAATTTACATTAAGAGATCTACCATCACCATTAAGGCTCCACAATGACAAAATAGGTCTTTTAAACCTAATATAGATAAATTGTCTATAGCTTGAATGATGAAATATGACCAAGTATTGCTAGCAAAGCTCTATGGAGGCAAAATGGGTCTTTTAGACCTTATATAGACCAAAGGGGGTGGAAACTTATTGTCAAATCAGAGAACATGAACTTATGAAATTATTTTATTGATCAAAACTATAGGAAAACAAATAATCTTAGATTAGTTTTTTGTCTATAGAATAGAACTATAATCCAAACATGGAAATAGAGAATATATGTGATTAATGTAAAATGTCCTCATCCTTTAACATGGCCACATTTCAACAAGCAACTATCTAAAATACAAAAATACATATTTATTTTAGAATAATTAGCATGAGGTTTTGCCTTCAAATAAGAGATGGCAGGAAAGATCAAAGAAAAGGTTTAGTGTTGGGAACTGCATCTAGGGGCATTCAATGCATCCCTAGAACCTTTATGGAATTTCTCACTCAATAAACCATATGCAGTGTCTTGATTGATTAAAAAGGTGGTGACACCTTACTTAGATAAAAAAGGTTGTAGTTCAAGATCAATTAATAGCTGAAGATGGTGTGTTCCCTTTCTAATGGCATTCTCCCACATTCTCTCTCTCTCTTTCTTTTCATATATATCTTGGTTTCATTTCCATTGAAGGGGTTTTAATCTCTTAGAATTTATCATTCTTTCTAGGATGAGGATACTCATCAAAACTCTTTAGAAATTGCTCATTTTATATGGCTAAACCCTATCAAAATATTTTAATAACTACCTTTTAAAGTAATAGGATCAATTCTTTACCTATCTCTTGTCTTTAATCAATGCTTAGCATGCTTGTGTATGATGAATTTTTAAGGGATATTATTCCTATTTTATAGTACTTATACTCACCTCTTTGAAGGTGTTTTCAATCTAACTTACAAGTCTAGATTAATGTTCTACCTAGAGCCTTTTCTATAAAATATTTATGCAACTAGTGAGATTGTGAGATTGAGTAATCCTTAATTATATTTTGTTGATCTAATATGTGTTAAAGATTATATGAGTGTCTATTTAACTTTGGTAAATCACACTTTTAACCTTATTAGAAACCCTTATCCTCTTTCTAACCCTTTTTTGTATAAAGCATTAGTTTATCACTAGTCTAGGTGAGCATCAAGAGGAAGCTGGCCTTCTTCAGAGGTCCAATCCCACCATAGGTGACCCATAGCTTAGGGTTATTCCCATTGTGTAGCTTAATTGGAGGGAGCTTGAATAACTCTCTCCAAGGGTGTAATTTGAGCCTACAATAGTAACCTTATTGAGTATACCATATTACACATATAACCATAAGGTTCCACCATTAGTTTCACAAAAAAAATAGGTTCACCTAAACGAGACATACTAGGTATGATGCTACCATTTTCTAACAAATATTATAATTTAACCTTAAGTTCTATAAATCAACTATGTTTATTTAGTAGGGAACTTTTGATGCTAGAGCTTCCCCTTGCATGTTATAAATTACAAAGAAAAACTCCCTCCTAAGAGGCAACCTAGTCATTTCTTGTGGAAATACATCATAAAATGCCTTTTAAAATAGAAACTCTTGAAAAATAATTTCATGTCTAGGTATAATTTTATGCATCTAAATAACATATAATTTGTAGCCTTTTTATACAACCCTTTTCACTTGTACAACTAGAAGAAGCTTATGTATTTTAGACTTAGGAAAACATTGAATTTATATCACATTTCCCAAGTCATCAGAACATGTTAGCAATTTATTACAATAGTCTAAAATGGATTTATGTTTATGCAACAAGTCCATTCCTAGAATCACATCATAAGATCCAAGTGAGGCTAAAAACAAGTTGGATTTGGTCTAAAAACTTCTTAATTTAGCACTATTTTCTCAAGACATTTAGATACTAGTACCCTCTTTCCTATACTATATTTGACCTCCAAACCTTCTCTAAAAGTTACATGATTTAGTTTAGAAATATTAATAACTTTGGCTGAAATAAAATTATTTGTTTCACTTTAATCAACTAGAATAGATACTTAAAAAATAGTTAATTTATCTTTAATCTCTATAGGGGCACTTTGGTACTCTACATTCATGTTTTCCATAACTACATAGACCATATGGTTATATGATTGGCCCCAAATTCAAATTTTTATAGTCCTTGTGATAATTATTATCATAATATTCCAAACACACTATAGTCCTTTGGGGTGCTATAAGAATAGTGTTTGTCCCTTTGGTAGGTAAATTTTGATCTCCTTGATTCTGATTCTTCTTAAAAAATCCAATTTTGGATGAATTTTGATTTTTAAATTTTTTATTCTACCCCTAAAATTTATTAAAACCATTGGTACTCCTAATAAATATATGATTTTGATCTAATTTCTTAATATTCTTGAGTGATGGTTATAGATTTTTACTTCTAGACTTCTCTCTATTTTGTTTAAAATATTGTCTCACCTTTTGATGAGCTTTTTCTTTCTCTCCTACCCTATGTAAAACTCAATATTATAAGTCAAAGTCTTAATGTTGGTCATGTTGACATCATGCATCAATATTTTTTTCAGTCCTAACTTAAATTTGGTACTTTGGTTTCTTCATCATGTATATAGTTCACATGATGCAACAAGTTCAAAAAATTATTTTCATACTCAATTACTTCCATATTTTCTTTCTTTAACAGCTAAAAGTTAGTTATTTTCTATTCTTTGAAATTAGAACTGATATATCTCTTCTTAAATTGCTTTTCAAAAGTAGGATATGTAAGAGTCATTAGTAAGTATCCTTCTAAATCATAGAGATGATTCCACTGTGTTCAATTCCAACCAAATAATATGTATCCACCCTTTCCTTCACATTTGAGGTAATATTATGTAGATTAAAGTATTTTTTCAAGTTAACCGACCATGCCTGATTCTTCACCTAAAAAGGTTAGTGAAAGTAATTTTTTCAACTTTTTTATAATGGGGTCTACCACATTCACAAGTGGGTATTGGGTTTCCTATTCACCACCTTGAATTTATCCTTTAAGGTGTACTTCTCTAGTTATAATACCTTTTATAGTATTCAACATACATTCTTGAGTGACTATTTTTATTTGTAAGGCATTTAGAGTACTCAAAAATCATTAAAGGCTAACCAATTGGGTGGTTTGTGTCATGGTTAGGTTCTTCAAAATTACTTTCAACTTTTTTGAGGTGAGGTTATTATATTTTAGAAACATGGACTCTATGACCTCTAAATCTACCTATATTTATGCCTCTACCTGGGTTACCATGACCCAAGATATTTTTTCCATTTCAGATCTTATTATGACCATCTTGAGGTGAAATAAACAAATCAGAAGAGAACATCAATTAAAATTCCCCATATCTCACTCCAGATATAAAACCTACTTTGGTACCAAAATTTAATAACCTAAAATTTTAGTTTTTTTGAAAACCAAGATAAAGTAACAACAATGCAAGGACTCCAATATAAACTAACACAAAAGCATACTAAGATCCTGACAATGTTATAGCCAACATAAGAAGTAAACTAAGATATAAATTATTAATTAAATTATTATTAATAAATTTTCTACTTCATGCTTCGATAGGAATGGGTTAATATAAGAATGATACATTCAAACACTTCTCTCCCTACACTTCCCATATGGCCTTCCTAGTAGGACAATTATCAACTTATATTCTTACCCAAGTACTTTTTTAGACCATAAATTAATCTACACCTCATAGGGTAGACCATAACTTAGTTTTAGTTCCCATGAGGACCATACTAAATTTATATGCTTATGATCATTATACCATGATCTTGGTTAGGAATTACTATATTATATTCTTGTACCCTGAAAATGATATTGATTATAGATTTAACTTATATTCACATTATTAGCATAGGTTCTTGAAGCATCATAACATGCTAAAGATGAGGATAGTTGTGATATACTTCATGTGTGTAGAATAGTTTATCATAAAATATAGGCTACTGGATGATATAAATATAAGATACATTAGTTATTCTACATTAGAGAATAAACTAAGAACAACCCATATTGTATAAGGTAATTATTGCATTCATAATGGTTCAGATAGAAAGTAATAAGACATTACACATGATAATGCACACAAGGAACATGACAAGAAGTCATATAGGTAACCATAAGTAGATAATCCCTACTGATATCTTCTAAAATTAGAACCCCCTTCTTCTTATAAAAAAAAGTACATATAGACATTTCCAATTTATGAATATTCATATTCTTCTCATACTCAGCACCAAAAGTAGAATCTCTTCATATTCTATCTTATTATAACTTATGAAGATAAGATAAAATAGGATATACAATGACAAAATGAGTGCATAATTCACAAATATCCTACATAGATTTATAATCCACATTCTTTTACCAGTAATTTTTTGGACTTAAAATGTTATCTCATCCTAAAACAACATCATAGGATCTTGGAGAACTCATAAGCTATAAGGAGATGAAGAAATGGTACTCACAGTAATGATTCAAGGCATCATTTTTTATTTTTACCTATTGTGCACTAATTAACTTCCCTTTTGAGTTTTTAACTAATGTGCTAACCTAACACACTTGTTGGGTTTCAAATAAGCTATCAAAACTAGGTGGTTTCCCTTTATGGGTTTTAAACCAACCTGGTACCACTTATCTTACTAAGTCTTCCACAATACATAATGTTATACAAAATTTTCAAAATTTATATTGTATGTAGTACTTAACTCCAAGGTGGTGGCATGGATGCAGGTGAAGGTTGACCAAAAGAGTCCTTGGACTGGGACTAAGTATCATTTTATTATGTTATGATCTAATGGAACTATGAAGGTGGAATGTAGGTAGGGGTATTCATAATCTATAAAACTGACCTAGTTAAAGGAGTTAGATCTATTTTATATGTCTTCCAATCTAGCATCACTTATTATGTCAAATGTAGTAGGGTACATAATGGTGCATGGTAACTGATGATTTATTTAATTTATGCATCATCAATGATGTTTAGTTTGGATTTGGTGTTCATAACCCTTGTCTAAATATCTTTACTTAGATGCTCCATATTATCTATGTGTCTCTAAACTTGGAGGCCAGTGAAAAAACTACTTAATAGTTGGTTCTCCCAATTCAAAAGGTTTTCATGCACATTATGCCTAACATTTAGTGATTCTTGAAGTGTTCTATCCTTCTTTTACATATTTTTAGTGTGGATTTCCATAGTTTATTTAGTTATGGTGGCATTTTCAAAGTCCATGCTAAAAAATGCTAATGTGGCATCCAATTTCTACTTCTAATCAAGCAAGCTGCATGTGACCTATTGAGATTGAAGTGAGGTAGCATTGAGCATTAATTTGTACTCCTTCAATAAAGTGATGAGTGTGATAGCCTTGGCCTTGACATCTTAGCCTAATGTTCCCATGTATGTAGTTTATGCATTACACACCAATATTTTCTTAACTTAGAGATAATTGTTTTGAGTTTGTATTAGTTGAACATTACTTGGTCATTGATTGCTTGAGTGACCAAATCAAGACAAGTATTATGGATGAGCTTTGTAACTCTGTAGAGTTGAGCTTTCAATTTTATATTCTTGGCCTTAAATTTATCGACCTCCTAATCTAGTGAGGTGGATTTATGTGTAATGAACTCCTAGAATATAATAATGCCCTCTAACTACTTCTTCAAAGATAACTTGGAAACATCTAATGATGCTTCCTTCTAAAGTGGAAATTCTCACTTGTTGTAAATATGAATTTATCTTCTTCTTGCCATGACTTCTCTAACCCATATTATTTTTTATGTTGGACTTATTGTTTATGTGCCTTGGTGTCTTCTACACTATTCAGTTGTTGTGTAGCATCTTCATCTTATTTTCTCTTGGTTTCCTTGACTAATTTATGGTTGAAATCCTTTTCTATAGCTTTCTTCTTTTCCTATTCCTATTCCTCTACTTTATTATTTTATTGTTCCTCCACCTATTTTTTATATGCATGTTTTTCTTATTTTTTATACTCTTCAAGTGCATTAGCTTTGTCGTGTTCAGCATTAGCCTATGCTTATGCCTCTAAATTAGCCTACATCTTGGTTTCATGCACTTGTTTTTCCTATGTGTGAGCTTGTTGTTTACTTAAGGCTTCATCATCTTCTTCTTTCTTCATCCTCATAGATTTATTGGTTTGTTATTGGATCAGATTATCATCCTCCATATCCTTCTTTGATTGTGCCTCTATGACTTATTTTTCTTATATTCTTCTTCCTTAGCCTTGGTAGTAAGTGCAACCTCTTTATTCCTCTGTTCTTCATCCATATTTTTGCATCCACCTGATGCACCCACTTTTCTACATTAGTATATTCTTGTGCCTTATTTACTTCCTCGATATCATATTGGAATTAAACTTCTACATCTTGGTTCTTTTGCTTAGACTTGGCTTCCTCACTTTGACAAAATGTTTGTTCAACTTACTATTATTGGGCCTATTCTTTATAGGACTTTTTTTCTTCTTGATAGACTCACCATTTTATTGTATGAGTTGCTTCATCCCTTGAAGTATTTTTCTCTTTAGTTTTAGGATGATATGGTATCAACTCTTTGATAATATGGTCTTGTTTTATGGGTGGTGAATCACTCAGCTAAATAACAAAGCTAGAAATAGATGTTTTCTTTTACCCTAAAATAACTATCTTGTGTCTGGGTGGTGGTGAATTCAAGGAAGGAAAAAGTTACACTTCCTTCATAATGGTTTTCCTACCAAATGTGAATTCTTTGAGAGTAGGAGAAACACTAGCCTTTCATAAAGTTTTGGGTCTACACACCAGAGGATCTTGTAGACTATCAAGAAGTGGCACATATATGCCAAAGACTACAAAAGTGGTAGAAGGTTGATACTCAAAGAGTTAAGTAATTCTCTACATTTTTTTATCCTCTTCATGCATAATGTTGATAAAAATAGATGTTAGGCATGATGTTATTTCCAACCAAAGACTTGAAGGGACCTTACACACTTGTACTATGCACTACCTTCATAAAATTTACTAGCCATATCTATAATAATCACCTAGTAGACCTCCTACTCATCAGTCCCTATTTGAGTTAGGTCATAGGAGCTTGTGAGTTGTGGTACCTTGGGGTCATCCAACCAATTTTTTTTAATCTTCATATTGTACTTTAGTAGAGGTGATGGTTTTTATTTGGGAGACAACTTACACTTTCCTTTCTACTATTGTGAGGTTATGGCTGTGATGAATAAATTGCTATGCTAGGTGGTATGGTTTGAAGAAGTGTCACATGCCTAATTGCATATGTTTTTTTTACTATCAACCTTGGCCTTTCACATGTCCATGGTAAAAAAATACAATAGGGATCCAAATGGTTATCTATGCAACTCTTGTATATGAATGGAGATGCCTTTTGGAACCAAAGTCATAATAACATGTTATCCTAAGTCCTACATGACATTCAATGGTACCCATGGGTGTGTAGTATTAATCTCAAAACACTCCTCCCATCATGTCTTGAACTTTATTTCATGATCTATGGAGTCATGCTTAAGTGTCGATATCAAATTGAAAAATTATTGTGCTAGCTAGTAATCAGTGTCTGTGTGCACCTCTTGACTTCCATTGAATGAAACATAACATAAAGATAAAAAATTAGTATTGGAAGTTCTACCTAGAATTCATGTGGCACTTGTTTATATTATTAAGTAGTTATTATACAAAATAATTTATCTATTTGAATTTATTATTGTAATGGATCATGTGGTGTGTAATGTCAACCACTCCTTTGGGGATTTGTTTCATAAACTTAGTGGTCTATTAGAATTGATGTGTAATTCACTCGATGAAGATGCACACTTGTTCATCTTGGATATCTTTAATTGAGATTCCTCTACACCCCCAAACATATATGTCTCTGACTTCATGAAGGATATGAGGTATTATTAACTTTTAGGGAGTAAGAGAATCACCCCACATAAACATACCCAAATCTTTGGCCTTTGCTTTGGTGTTGATGATGATAGTGGTATCAGGGTTAATGTAAATGTTTCCCTCATTATAGCAGTTGAGTAGGATTTATGTAATATGTATACACATAATATTTTCAAACTTTTATCAGTTACTAACACTTTGTATCTTATAGGAACCCATTGAGTCTCAATCTCTCTGAGTGCATACCTTATGGGGTACACCAGGAAATAGGTGGGGAAATCATTGGTATTTCATAAGATTGTTGTCCCTTTTGCCACTTGCCATCTATAAACTTGTCTCCTAAAACCATTTACCCTAAGCTTTTTCTTCTCTGTTGTACCCATTCCAAACATTTGTCACACTTTTATCCTACTATTCCTTGCCTTATATTCATTTTGATAGTTGGTTGTACTAAGTTCATTGGGTTAACTTAGTACTATTTTTAGCCTCTGATTACTATAAAGGGTTGATTGGGTAAACCCTATACTATTTTGGGATATTTTCACTTAAGATTTTTGATTAGCCCTCTGGCTGACCTATCTTAAGATCTAGTGAATTATCTTATAAAAACATACAAGGTTGAATGGGTTGACCCCTTAAAATTGACATATTTAGAAGGATTTAGGGTAAGATTTTCCTATATATACAAGTTCATTTCCAACCATTTGAATATAGAGAAGCAAAGAATAATAAGTGTGAAAAAATATCTATTTATTGATCACTATACTTGAGGAATAAAGCTTAGGGTTCCATACTTTCTTTGGAGATATGGATCTTTACTTGTGGATATGTTTTTTAGATGCATATATAGGTTGTGTAGCCTAGGTTTGATTTGTATTTATTATCCTTACATACCACAATGATCTCTTGCAAAGCACATTGGCCAAGGGAGATATTGAGGCTCGATGGGTTTGTATTCAAAGTAAGTATTCCTAACTTTATTTCTCCTTTGTAATAGTAGATATACAATGCAGTTATGATTCTCTCCCATGCATTATGATTTCATATACATTGACATGAGTATATGTATTTTTTGCATGTTTAGTATTGTTTTCTTTTGTTTCTAACCCCCACTTTGTACCACAAGATTTGGTGTGTACTATATTAAATTTACTTTCTTTTTTATTAGAATAAAGTGAACATTAAATATAGGACTCTTTTAGGGTTATTGCATGATTTTTTTAGATTGTAAGCTTTGGATCCCTTCCTGACATGGTGTATTATGACAAGTGATCCCTTAATTAGGTATAGCGGATCCCCATCTTGGTCATACTCCCACTTAATAAATGTATTCCCAATCAAAAGTGTAGGTATGATCTATCTTATTTGAGTTAGGATTGATTTATAGACATGATGAATTTTTGATTGCTTACATTTTAGTGAACTTGACATGAATCCTATCCCACCACTAGTTGGATTGTCTTCATGTTTCCACTTTATTCTTAGTATTTTATTCATTTTGGGTTCACCTTCTTAATAAATTCTAGTGAACCAAATGTGAACTAACCCTTTTAGGATTTTTTTACCTTATTTCATTTCTTTCATTCTTTCATCATTATTTTTATCATATATTTGCCATACTACATCGACTCTATTGACCCAATATCTAACTTATGTGTACAAGATTTTAGGTACAGGCTACTGGATCAATCCTATCAACCCAATAAATATTTTTAGATTTTTAGAAATCTAGTCTAGAATACTAGGTTGACCCAATCGACCTTATACATTTTCATGCACCCATTAGTAGGTTTCTGCAAAGTTTGATCAGCCTAGTCAACCTAGTTAACAAAATTTGCAAGCATATATAAAGGTTATTGAATAAAAATCTTAATTATTTGTATATCTAATATACTAAGGTTTCTCTCTCTCTCTCTCTCTCTCTCTCTCTCTCTCTCTCTCTCTCTCTCTCTCTCTCTCTCTCTCTCTCTCTCTCTCTCTCTCTCTCTCTCTCTCTCTCTCTCTCTCTCTCTCTCTCTCCTCTCTCTCTCTCTCTCTCTCTCTATTTATAGTCTTTCCTTTCATAGATTTTAGCCTTTAAAACTACCCCTGCATAGTCAACATGATCGACCCTACTAAACCAATTCTATGTTTTGTGTGCTATTTAGATAACTAGGTCAACTCTACCAAACCTGTTCATTTTTGGACTTTACTTCCATAGTATAGGATTAACCTTATCAACCCTATTTTGTATTTTTTTAATACATTCTTAACTATATCAACATTGTACCTTGTTTCAAAGTTAGAATTAACATTATATATTAGTAATTAATTCTCACTTTATTTTCTTTTTGCTTGCATGTTTATAATAGATCACATAGTTTAATTAGGTAGTTTTCAATTAATCATTTAGTTTTACTATTTTATATTTTATGTACACATGAACAAATCATAAAATAGAAATAAGCAGTTTAACATTTATCTACCCAAGGCAAATCTAC
This sequence comes from Torreya grandis, assembly GCA_037957365.1. Classification (NCBI taxonomy): domain Eukaryota; kingdom Viridiplantae; phylum Streptophyta; class Pinopsida; order Cupressales; family Taxaceae; genus Torreya; species Torreya grandis. The sequence continues at coordinate 99,307 of JARHVA010002749.1, forward strand.
TTAGATTTCACCACCAAGGAGGAAGTTTACTTTATATTTTGGTCAAGTATAAAACATGTTTAATGGTATATTATGGCTAAGCACCTGACACCCTTATCACCATAGTGTGTGAAGTGACGAGGTATGCCACAATACCAATTTGATATCATTACCACTACATATCCCTTTTATCCCAAACTACCTAAAATCATCTATAGATTGCCTTCTAGTTCCTTACTTACAGCTAACTTCCCATCACATTTAAAAACATATTTTAATAATCTTATAAATATTTAGGTTGACCATTTAGTTATCTCCTTACTTTCTAAGTTGATTGCTTTATCTTTGCTTAATTATGTGTTGTATTAAAAAAAACATGCATTAGTCAATGTTGGTGCAAGGTTTTGTGTTGTGTGACTCAATTGGATTAACCTCAAACTATGTGCTTCTTTTACTTGTTACATTAAAAAATACTTGAAAAAGTTTTCTTGTTTCTAGTAATGGGTTGACATTGTTGATTTTGTACATTTTTTTAGCCTATTGGGTCGACCCAAGGCCTATCATAAAATATAAACAAGCATTTTAACATTTGTCTATACAAGACCAATCTACTTGGATTTCATCACTAAGGAGGAAGTTAACTTGATATTTTGGTCAAGTATAAAACATGTTTAATGGTATATTATGGCTAAGCATCTGACACGCTTATCACCATAGTGTGTGAAGGGAGGGGGTAAGCCCCAATACCAATATGATATCATTACCACTACATATCCCTTTTAGCTTGATCTACCTAAAACCATGACAAAATAATAAAATATAAACAAGCATTTTAACATTTGTCTACCCGAGACCAATCTACTTGGATTTCATCACCAATGAGGAAGTTCACTTGATATTTTGGTCAAGTAAAAAACATGTTTAATTGTATATTATGGCTAAACACCCGATACCCTTAACACCATAGTGTGTGAATTGAGGAGGTAGGCCCTAATACCAATCTGACATCATTACCACTACATATTCCTTTTATCCCAAACTACCTAAAATGATCTATAGATTACCTTCTAGTTCCTTGTTTATAGCCAACTTCCCATCACATTTAAAAACATATTTTAATAATCTAGTAAATATTCAAGTTGACCATTTAGTTATCTCCTTACTTTTTAAGTTGATTGCTTGCTCTTTACTCAATTATGTGTTGTATTACAAAAACTTGCATTAGTCAATGTTGGTCCAAGGTTTTGTGTTATGTGAATCAATTGGAATAAGCTTAAATTATGTGCTTCTTTCACTTATTACTTTCAAAAATACTTACAAAAGTTTTCTTGTTTCTAGTAATGGGTTAACACTGTCAATTTTGTACATTTTTTTAGCCTACTGGGTTGACCCAAGGCCTATCATAAAATATAAACAATCATTTTAACATTTCTCTACATAAGGCCAATCTATTTGGATTTCATCACCAAGGATGAAGTTCACATGATATTTTGGTCAAGTATAAAACATGTTTAATGGTATATTATGGCTAAGCACCTAACACCCTTATCACCATAGTGTGTGAAGTGAGGGGTAGGCCCTAATACCAGTATAATATCATTACCACTACATATCACTTTTATCCCAAACAACCCAAAACCGTGACCAAATCATAAAATATAAAAAAAAACATTTTAACATTTGTCTACCCAAGGCCACTCTACTTGGATTCCATCACCAAGGAGGAAGTTCACTTGAGATTTTGGTTAAGTATAAAGCATCTTTAATGGTATATTATGGCTAAGCACCTAACACACATATCACCATAGTGTGTGAAGTGAGGAGGTAGGCCCCAATACCAATCTGATATCATTATCACTAAATATCCCTTTTAGGCCAAACTACCTAAAACCATCTATATATTTCCTTCTAGTTCATTGCTTACAACCAACTTCCCATCACATTTAAAAACATATTTTAATAATCTAATAAATAGTTAGGTTGACCATTTAGTTAGATCCTTACTTTCTATGTCGATTGCTTGTTATTTGCTCAATTATGTGTTGTATTACAAAAATTTACATTAGTCAGTGTTGGTGCAAGGTTTTATGTTGTGTGACTCAATTGGATCGACCTCAAATTATGTGCCTCTTTGACTTATTACTTTCAAAAATACTTGAAATTTTTTTCTTGTTTCCAGTAATGGGTTGACATTGTTGATTTTGTAAAATTTTTTAGCCTATTGGGTCGACACAAAACCTATCACAAAATATAAACAAACATTTTAACATTTATCTACCTAAGGCCAACCTACTTAGATTTCATCAGCAAGGAAGAAGTTCACTTGATATTTTGGTCAAGTATAAATCATGTTTAATGGTATATTCTAGATAAGCACCTAACACCCTTATCATCATTGTGTATGAAGTGAGGGGGTGGGTCCCAATACCAATCTGATATCATTACCACTACATATCCCTTTTATCCCAAACTACCTAAAACCATGACCAAATCAAAAAATATAAAAAAGAATTTTAACATTTGTCTACCCAAGGCCAATCTACTTGGATTTCATCACCAAGGATGAAATTCACTTGATATTTTGGTCAAGTATAAAGCATGTTTAATGGTATATTATGGCTAAGCACCAAACACCATTATCACCATAGTGTGTGACGTGAGGAGGTAGGCCCTAATACCAATCTGATATCATTGACACTACATATCCCTTTTATCACAAACTGCCTAAAACCATCTATAGATTGCCTTTTAGTTCTTTGCTTACAACTAACTTCCCATCACATTAAAATCATATTTTAATAATCTAGTAATTATACATGTTGATCATTTAATTATCTCCTTACTATCTAAGTCAATTTCATGCTCTTTGCTCAATGATGTGTTGTAGTATAAAAACTTGTATTAGTCAGTGTTGGTGCAAGATTTTGTGTTGTGTGACTCAAGTGGATTAACCTAAAATTGTGTGCCTCTTTCACTTATTACTTTTAAAAATACTTTCAAAATTTTTCTTGTTTTTAGTAATGGGTTGACATTATTGATTTTGTACATTTTTTTAGCCTACTAGGTCGACCCAAAGCCTATAATAAAATATACACAAACATTTTAACATTTGTCTACCCAAGGCCAATGTACTTATATTTTATCACCAAGGAGGAAGTTCACTTGATATTTTGGTCAAGTATAAAGCATGTTTAATGGTATATTATGGCTATGCACCTGACACCATTATCATCATAGTGTGTGAAGTGAGGGGGTAGGCCGTAATAAAAATCTAATATCATTACCACTACATATTACTTTTAGCCTAAAGTACCTAAAACCATGACCAAATCATAAAATATAAACAAGAATTTTAACATTTGTCTACCCAAGCCCAATCTACTTAGATTTCATCACCAAGGAGGATGTTCACTTGATATTTTGGTCAAGTATAAAGCATGTTTAATGGTATATTATGGCTAAGCACCCAAAACCCTTATCACCATAGTGTGTGAAGTGATGGGGTAGGCCCCAATACCAATCTGATATCTTTACCCCTACATATCCCTTTTATCCCAAACTACCTAAAACCATCTATAGTTTGTCTTCTAGTTCCTTGCTTACAACCAACTTTCCATCACATTTAAAAACATATTTTTATAATCTAATAGATATTTAGGTTGACCATTTAGTTATCTCATTACTTTTTAAGTTGAATACTTTCTCTTTGCTCAATTATGTGTTGTATTAACAAACCTTGCATTAGTCAATGTTGGTGCAAGGTTTTGTGTTGTGTGACTCAATTGGATCAACCTTGAATTATGTGCCTCTTTAATTATTACTTTCAAAAATACATGTAAAAGTTTGCTTGTTTCTAGTAATGGGTTGACATTATCGATTTTGTACATTTTGTAATCTTACTTGGTCAACCAAAGGCCTATCATCAAATATAAATAAACATTTTAACGTTGATCTAACCAAGGTAAAACTACTTGGATTTCATCATCAAAGAGGAAGTTCACTTTATATTTTGGTTAAATATAAAGCATGTTTAATGCTATATTATGGCTAAGCACCCAACACCTTTATCAGTATAGTGTGTGAAGTGAGGGGTAGGCCCCAATACCAATCTATTATCATTAACACTACGTATCCCTTTTATCCCAAACTACCTAAAACCATGACCAAATCATAAAATATAAACAAGCATTTTAACATTTATCTACCCAAGGCCAGTCTACTTGGATTTAATTACCAAGGAGGAAGTTCACTTGAAATTTTGGTCAAGTATAAAACATGTATAATGGTATATTATGGCTAAGCACCCAACACCCTTATGACCATAGTGTTTTAAGTGAGGAGGTAGGCCCCAATACCAATTTGATATCATTACCACTACATATCCATTTTAGCCCAAATTACTACAAAATTATCTATAGATTGCCTTCTAGTTCCTTGTTTATAGACAACTTTGCATGACATTTAAAAACATATTCTAATAATCTAATAAATATTCAAGTTGTCCATTTAGTTAGCTCCTTACTTTCTAAGTTGATTACTTAGTTTTTGTTCAATTATGTGTTGTGTTAAAAAAAACTTGCATTAGTCAATGTTGGTTCAAGGTTTTGTGTTTTGTGACTCAATTGGATCAACCTCAAATTGTGTGCCTCCTTCACTTATTAATTTAAAAATACTTGTAAAAGTTTTATTATTTTCATTAATGGGTTGACATTGTCAATTTTGTACATTTTTTTAGCCTACTGGGTCAACCCAAGGCCTATTATAAAATATAAACAAATATTTTAACATTTGTCTACCCAAGGCTAATCTACTTGGATTTCATCACCAAGGATGAAGTTAACTTGATATTTTGGTCAAGTATAAAGCATGTTTAATGGTATATTATTGCTAAGCACCCGACACCCTTATCACCATAGTGTGTGAAGAGAGGGGGTAGGCCCCAATACCAATCTAATATCATTACCACTACATATACCTTTTAGCCAAAAATAACTAAAACCATGATAAAATCATAAAATATAAACAAGCATTTTAACATTTATCTTCCTAAGGCCAATCTACTTGGAATTCATCAGCAAGGATGAAGTTCAGTTGATATTTTGGTCAAGTATAAATCATGTTTAATGGTATATTATGGCTAACCACTAGACACCCTTATCACCATAGTGTGTGAAGTGAGGGGGTAGGCCCCAATACCAATCTAATATCATTACCACTACATATCCCTTTTAGCCCAAAATACTTAAAACCATCTATAAATTGCCTTTTAGTTCCTTGATTACAACCAACTTCCCATCACATTTAAAAACATATTTTAATAATCTAAAAAAATTTCAGGTTGACCATTTAGTTAGCTCCTTAATTTATATGTTAGTTTCTTCCTCTTTGCACAATTATGTGTTGTATTACAAAAACTTACATTAGTCAATGCTGGTGTAAGGTTTTGTGTTATGTGACTTAGTTGGATCAACATCAAATTGTGTGCCTCTTTCATTTCTTACTTTCAAAAATACTTGCAAAAATTTTGTTGTTTCCAGTAATGGGTTGAAATTGTTGATTTTGTACATTTTTTCAGCTTACTAGGTCGACCCAAGTCATGTCATAAAATATAAACAAGCATTTTTACATTTGTCTACCAAAGGCCAATCTACTTAGATTTCATCACCAAGGAGGAAGTTTATTTGATATTTTGGTCAAGTATAAAACACATTTAATGGTATATTATGTCTAATCACCCGATACCCTTATCACCATAGTGTGTGAAGTGAGGGGATTGGCCCCAATTTCAATCTGATATCATTACCACTACATATCCCTTTTAGCCCAAACTACCTAAAACCATGTATAGATTGCCTTCTAGTTCTTTGCTTATATCCAACTTACCATCACATTTTAAAAAAAAATTAATAATCTAATAAATATTCAGGTTGACCATTTAGTTAGCTCCTTACATTCTAAGTTGATTGCTTGCTCTTTGCTCAATTTTGTGTTGTACTAAAAAAACATCCATTAGTCAATGTTGGTACAAGGTTTTTTGTTGTGTGACTCAATTGGACCAACCTCAAATTGTGTGCTTCCTTCATTTATTACTTTCAAAAATACTTGAAAAAGTTTTCTTGTTTCCAGTGATAGGTTGACATTTTTGATTTTGTACATTTTTTTAGCCTACTAGGTCGACCCAAGGCCTATCATAAAATATAAAAAAACATTTTCACATTTGTCTACCCAAGGCCAATATACTTAGATTTCATCACCAAAGAGGAAGTTCACTTGATATTTTGGTTAAGTATAAATCATGTTTAATGGTATATTATGGCTATGTACCCGACACCCTTATCACCATAGTGTGTGAAGTGAGGGGGTAGGCCCTAATACCAATCTGATATCATTAACACTACATATTCCTTTTAGCCCAAACTACCTAAACCCATGACCAAATCATAAAATATAAACAAGCATTTTAACATTTGCCTACCCAAGGCCAATCTACTTAGATTTCATCGCCAAGGAGGAAGTTCACTTGATATTTTGGTCAAGTATAAATCATATTTAATGGTATATTATGGTTAATCACCCGACACCTTTATCACCATAGTGTGTGATGTGAGGGGGTAGCCCCCAATACCAATCTAATATCATTACCACTACATATCCCTTTTAGCCCAAACTACCTAAAACCATCTATAGATTACCTTCTAGTTCCTTACTTACAACCAACTTCCCCTTACATTAAAAAACATATTTTAATAATCTAATAAATATTTAGGTTGACCATTTAGTTATCTCCTTACTTTCTAATTTGATTGCTTTCTCTTTGCTCAATTATGTGTTGTATTACAAAAACATGCAATAGTCAATGTTGGTGCAAGGTTTTGTGTTGTGTGACTCAATTACATCAACCTCAAATTATGTGACTCTTTCACTTATTACTTTCAAAAGTTTTCTTGTTTCTATCAATGGGTTGAGATTATCAATTTTGTACATTTTTCAACCTACTGGGTTGATTGAAGGCCTATCATAAAACATAAATAAGAATTTTAACATTGGTCTACCCAAGTCCAATCTACTTGGATTTCATCACCAAAGAGGAAGGTCACTTGATGTTTTGGTCATGTATAAAGAATGTTTAATGGTATATTATGGCTAAGCACCCAACAAACTTATCACCATAGTATGTGAAGTGAGGGGTTAGGCCCCAATACCAATCTGATATCATTACCACTACATATCCCTTTAATCTCAAACTACCTAAAACCATGACCAAATCATAAAATATACAGAATCATTTTAATATTTTTCTACCCAAGGCTAATCTACTTGGATTTCATCACCAAGGAGGAAGGTCGCTTGATATTTTGGTCAAGTATAAAGCATATTTAATGGTATATTATGGCTAAGCACTTGACACCCTTATCATCATAGTGTGTGAAGTGAGGGGGTAGGCCCCAATACCAATCTAATATCATTACCACTACATATCCCTTTTAGCCCAAACTACCTAAAACCATGACCAAATCATAAAATATAAATAAGCATTTTAACATTTGTCTACCCAAGGCCAATCTACTTGGATTTCATCACCAAGGAGGAAGTTTACTTAATATTTTGGTCGAATATAAAGCATATTTAATGGTATATTATGGATAAGCATCCGACACCATTATCACCATAGTGTGTGATTTGAGGGGGTATCCCCCAATACCAATTTGATATCATTACCACTACATATCCCTTTTAGTCCAAACTACCTAAAACCATCTATAGATTACCTTCTATTTCCTTACTTACAGCCAACTTCCCATCACATTTAAAAACATATTTTAATAATTTAATAAATATTTAGGTTGACCATTTAGTTATCTCCTTACTTTCTAATTTGATTGCTTGCTCTTTGCTCAATTATGTGTTGTATTACAAAAACATGCATTAGTCAATGTTGGTGCAAGGTTTTGTGTTGTGTGATTCAATTATATCAACCTCAAATTATGTGACTCTTTCACTTATTACTTTCAAAAATACTTTAAAAGTTTTCTTGTTTCCAGTAATGGGTTGACATTATCAATTTTGTATATTTTTTTGGCCTACTAGGTTGACCAAAGGCCTATCATAAAATATAAATAGGCATTTTAAAATTTGTCTACCCAAGGCCAATCTACTTGGATTTCATCACCAATGAGGAAGGTCACTTGATATTTTGTTATGTATAAAGCATGATTAATGGTATATTATGGATAAGCACCTAACACCCTTATCACCATAGTATGTGAAGTGAGGGGTTAGGCCCCAATACCAATCTGATAGCATTACCACTACATATCCCTTTTATCTCAAACTACCTAAAACCATGACCAAATCATAAAACATAAAGAAGCATTTTAACATTTGTTTAGCCAAGGCCAATCTACTTGGATTTCATCACCAAAGAGGAAGATCACTTGATATTTTTATCACTTATAAAGCATATTTAATGGTATAGTATGGCTAAGCACCTGAAACCCTTATCACCATAGTGTGTGAAGTGAGGGGGTTGGTCCCAATACCAATTTGATATCATTACCACTACATATCCCTTTTATCCCAATCTACCTAAAATCATCTATATATTGCCTTTTAATTCCTTGCTTACAACTAACTTTCCATCACATTTAAAAACATATTTTAATAATATAATAAATATTCAGGTATACCATTTAGTTAGTTCCTTACTTTCTAAGTTGATTTTCTGCTCTTTGCTAAATTATGTGTTGTATTTGAAAAAATTGCATTACTCAATGTTGGTGCAAGGTTTTGTGTTGTGTGACTCAATTGGATCAACCTCAAATTGTGTTCCTCTTTCACTTATTACTTTAAAAAATACTTGCAAAAGTTTTCTTGTTTCCAGTAATGGGTTGAAATTGTGAATTTTATATATTTTTTAGCCTATTGGGTCAACCCAAGGCCTATCATAAAATATAAACAATCATTTTAACATTATTCTACCCAAGGCCAATCTTCTTGGATTTCATCACCAAAGAGGAAGTCAACTTGATATTTTGGTCAAGTATAAAGCATGTTTAATGGTATATTATGGCTAAGCACCCAACACCCTTATCACCATAGTGTGTGAAGTGAGTGGGTAGGCCCCAATACCAATTTAATATCATTACCACTACATATCCCTTTTAGACCAAACTACCGAAAACCATGACCAAATCATAAAATATAAACAAGCATTTTAACATTTTTCTACCCAAGCCCAATCTACTTAGATTTCATCACCAAGGAGGAAGTTCACTTGATATTTTGGTCAGTTATAAAGCATGTTTAATGGTATATTGTGGTTAATCACCCCACACCCTTATCACCATAGTGTGTGAAGTGAGGGGGTAGGCCCCAATACCAATCTGATATCATTACCACTACATATCCCTTTTAGCCCAAACTACAAAAAACCATCTATAGATTTCCTTCTAGTTCCTTACTTATAGCCAACTTCCCATCACATTTAAAAACATATGTTAATAATCTAATAAATATTCAAGTTGACCATTTAGTTATCTCCTTAATTTCTAAGTTTATTGCTTTTTATTTGCTCAATTATGTGTTGTATTACAAAAACTTGCATTAGTTAATGTTTGTACAAGGTTTTGTGTTGTGTGACTCAATTGGATCAACCTCAAATTATGTGCCTCTTTCACTTATTTCTTTAAAAAATACTTGCAAAAGTTTTCTTGTTTATAGTAATGGGTTGACATTGTTGATTTTGTACATTTTTTAGCCTACTTGGTCGACCCTACCAATCCTGTACATTTTTTAACCTACTAGGTTGACCCTATTACACTTGTAAATTCTTTTAGCCTACTGGGTCGACACTACCAAACCTATACATTGTTTTTAGCCTAATGGGTCGACCGTATCGGCCCTTTACATTTTTTTAGCCTACTGGGTCAACCCTGTACATTTTTTTCGCCTACTAGGTGGACACTACCGACCTTGTACATTTTTAGCCTCTATTTTTAATCCTCCTATTCACCAATTTTATTCTTATTTTTCCTCCTAGCCTTTTATTATCAGTAGATGCCTCCTTCAATTCTTCCTTTTACAACTTGATGTAGAGAAAACCTGTGACAGTAGGCAGGGGCCGAATGGCTGTGGCTTCACAATATTACTTTAAACAAAATATTACAAACACTTGTTTCAATTTCTGATTCTCAAGATCCTTCGAAAAGGGAAAGAGAAGAGCATACCCTTGGTGGTGTCTGGACCAGTTCCCATGTGCTTCATAAGGTAGCTGTGACCAATCATGATGTCTTGGCCTGTATGGATGCTGCATGTTGGTTAGCGGTTGTTTCAAGTCATCGGCTAATGACTTGAGAGCATTTGCATCATCATAGTCTGCCTGATCCTCTTCGGGGAGATCATCTAGAATTGGTTCATAGATGTCATCCTATAGGTAGAGGTCTTCGTCAGAATCTACAATATCTTTTAATATCCACTCTTTATTTCAACCATGAAGCCTCTTATCAAATTATTTCTTGATAGTCTTAACCCATTCTGAATATACATGGGTTATTCTCTCCTGCCCTACTTGTCCAACATAGAAGACAACTCTTTATGGTGCAACCCTTCATCAAAATCTTCTCAATATGAATCTAACCCATATCGTATAATAGATCTATATAATCCTATTATACAACTATCAAACCATGATAATCATATACTTTATACCACTTTTACACCTTTTAAACCTAGAATTCCTAACTCATCAACCCATCTACATCAAATGTTGGAACCTCACATTATGTTCCACCTATGACAATCAATGTCCATAATCGTCTTGTTACACCCATAACATGAGCACCTAGCATTATCACTTATCAAATTAACATGGTTGAAACCTCTTAAACTGATAATCTAGATGATTTCCACTTGCTCAAAAACCTTGATAATACCATTTATACTCCTAACAATAATGGTGGCTTTACCAAGCTTATTTTTTTATATACCATACTTAAGACAACTAATACTAACATTGGGAGTCCTCCATTTACAAAGAATCCTCCTCCTACCAACACTACCAATCCCCCTCTTATCAATAATAATATCCCTCCTATAAACACCAACCCATCTATTGATATAAGTCAACTTCTTTCACAAGTTATACAAAAAATGAACATCATGCAAGAAACTAATCAATCTCAAATGATGAACATGCAACAATATTTATTAAACATGACTAGTTAACCACCTTAAGCCATCATGTCTCATTTAAATTAAAATTTTGTCCCTCATCCAAGATATATCAATGGGAATATCATCCCTTAACCTTAAATAACAAAATGCTTTAACATATTCAAAAATGAGCCTTTATCCCCATTCATTGCATCTATAGATATTGGAAACATTTATCCACCTATGACATATAATGGGACTAAGGACCTTACTATCTTTCTTAAGTATTTTGGTAATCTTTATAAGGAATGGGTCCAAACTAACACCTTTTGTACCACCAAGATCATAGCCAAAACATTCTTTGCTGATGCACTTGAATGGTACAACCAAATTCCTAGATATTCCATCTCACAAGTAGAATATTTAGTCAATTCTCTAGTGAAGTAATTCCAACATGATAACCTTCCTAAAAATTACTTTATCCATTTCATCAATGCCAAACAACTTCCTAATGAATTTGCTCATACTTTCATCAAATGATGGAAGTATCTTACTCATAAAATGGATCATAGCATGAATGATGATACTCTTTTAAAACTATTTTTCACTGCTATTAAACCTCTTCTTCAATACAAAGTTTTAATCTTTTCACCTAAAACTTTAGAATAAGCATTAAACCAAGGAAAAAGGCAAGACTTTCTTATGACTCAATTTGAACCATATCAAACAACTACTAAAGAAAATTTCTAATCATTTTATCATAACATTGATTCATCCAAGCCTCCTCAACCTCAACATGGAGTATCTAATTCAACTAATTTTAACCCAATACACCCTCCCTTGAGTCTATAACAACTTAATAAGAAATTACCACCCTCTAAACCCATGAACTTTGATCCTTCCAAACCTCCTCCAAAATGGTACAATCTTGATAAATTTTTTTGGTGGCATGTTACTATAGGTCATTCTCATGAGTCTTGTCATGATCTTCATTAATTTATTATTTTCTTGGTCCACATTTAAATATAGATATTATAATAAAACAACATTATAAAGAATATCTTCAAGCTTATCAACTTTAATCTCAAGAACCACAATCACATCAACATCAACTACCTAATGATCAACAACAATTATCCCATATCCACCCCTCATCTTTTAATTTTATTCAAACCATAATTGATCTTTATTCCTAAACCAATAATGAAAGGATAGCTAACATGAACAAATTTTAACATATCATTGCATCCATTGAACCACAACCTCTTAAGTCACATGAATGAAAGGATTACTTAGTTCAAATGCCTATACCAAATCATATCATACATGGTATTCCTTTACCTCCTCATACCTCTATTAAATATCATATTTCACATTCAAACTCCTTAAAATATAAAAATGAACACATTTACCTATCTCCAAATGCACCTACCAACCCAATGTAAATCATTTTAATGATTCAATGTTACCTCACTCTAATTCACATGTTGGGGCATCTATCTATGCCCATCCACATGTCCCTTCTAGCATTAGGGCACCTAGCAATGATCATCCCTACAACCACTTACCCATTGGAACATCTTACAATTCCCACTCTTATTCTACAATGCATAGTAATAATAAATCTATCTCCAAGAAACCTTCTGAGACTTATATACTTGTATTACACATGCTCACCTTTGATACAAACATTAGCATAGATCGTAATTGTTATTTTTGTCTCATATTTCTTTGTTTTTGTGTACTTTATTTCCTTTACTTTTATTTTACTCGCATCATTATTTTCCTTTACATTTTGTTGTTTTATTACACATAACATTTGATATTTGCTTTCATTTTGGTCCTTAAATATCTCTTTTATTTTTATCTTTTTATATTATTATTTGCCTTAGTAGCATTATGTTTATTTTTTCTTATATTTAACATTCACCCTCATGGGTTTCTCTTTTGTGAGTTTGCACTGTAAGACCATGGATAGGCCCTGGCCTTAATCATAAAATACAACCTTTGCTTCTTTTCTCACTTTATTTCACATGTTTCTTTTTGTCACCCTTGTGGGTTTATATTTTATGATTTTTACTATAATACCATGCTTAGGACCTAACCCTAGTCATAAAATTACCAACTTGTCATTCATTTTCTAGAAAATGCTTTTGATCCTTGATCTCAGCTTTAGTTTTTTCTTCTTTTTATAGATGAAATTTGCATAACAATCTATGTTAGGATGTTTTCTTCCATTCCCTCATTATTATGATAAGGAATCACTCCTTTGTTATCATTGTATCCATTTGTCCCTTTGTCACATTTTTTGTGATTTGAAGTAATTTGAATTGTTTCAAGTGTCACTACTCTTGATTTCCTCTTTCTTTCACTCCACATTGGATAAAACAAGGTTGATTTCAAGATAGCACTTTTATTTTACTTGGATTTATGAGACTCTTAGACCTATGCTCTTTGAAGTTATCTCTATTAACAACCTTTTCTCAAGTATTCAAATGGAATTCATTTTTACCATCCATGTTTGGTTTTCCAAATCTATATAAAGGAGGAATAGAAAAATCTATCAAGAAAGTTAAAAGACAAATAATTTGAAACAAAAGGCAATGATATACAAAAGAAAAAATAAAAATCTCAAAAGTCAAATCACACCAAAATATGTGATTTTAAGCACATACACAATCTCTAATTGAATCTCAAACTTCATAGTTGGACTCAAATAGAGCTAAGGTCCTTTCGGGTATGGTAGGCTAGTAGATTAGAATAAGATAATTAAAAAATAAAATAACTCTATGGTGTTACCTACTTTCTCACACAAGTACCCAATCTTCACAGTAGACCAATAGCTCTATAAGGGGTCCTAAAGAATGTGGAACACATTATGAGAAGGTAGGTCCATTTTAATTTTCATGCATATAGCCTTCATGGGATTATCTATATACTACATTAGTTGACCTAACACTTGTGTGGCTAAGAGAAGTTGTTTATAGTCCTTAAGGTCAAAAGTCCTCTTGTTTTGACAAACCTAATTTGAGTGTATTGACTTTGATAAAGAGTTTCTCTGCCTTGCTTTTTCCTTCATTTTCCCCTCCACCCATTTCATTTCCCCCCTTGATAGGGAAATTGTGATTCTAAAATCTATTTTCTCTCTTCTATTATTTTTTCTTCTTCACCTCTTAAATACATGATAACATTACTTTGTTTCAATTTTATCTATCCTTAGAAAAAATAACATGTTTGATTAACCTAGATTATATCCTTACATCATTTTTTTAACACACCATCTCATTATCATACTAGTCATGTCATTAAGTGGTTGTGTTTTCTTATATTATATCTTAAAACAAGTACTAAGTTTGATTTTTCATTCTATAGAGTTTTTTATTTTCATTTCTCCATCATGTTCTTTTTTGATTTTTGTGGACTTCACTTATCTTACATATGAAATTTGTCATTATTACATATTTCTCTTTATGTATGCCTTATTCCTATTTGTCTCACATCTTCAATTGCATTTCATTTTCAGCCTTTCATTTTTTTATTTTTGCATATCTTACATGAGCTTACTTTTCCCTTTATTACATTTTTTATTCAAGTTTTATTGCATGGATATTTCATTTTTCATTCATGTTCTACATGCTTCCCAACATGAGTTAGTATGTTCTACATTCCTTTTTCTTCATTTATGTTTTACATGCTTTGCAATATGATTTATTGTGTTTTATAATCATTTACCATTCATTTTCCAATCATTTGTCATTCTTTTTCCAACTTTTTGTCACTTATTTGCCTTTAATATTCTAGACTTGCCTTAAAAATCCTAATTTGCCAATTTTCCTAAATCCCTAATATCTTTGTCTCTACTAACTCATTTTTTTATTACCATATGTCTATCTTGAAAAAAAATATTTTTTGGCTATTTTTTGCACTAATTTATACAGGTCTACCTAGTGTTTTTCACATTAGATGCCTTCATTTCTCTTGTAGTCTACTTATTTATCTACAACACTAAGGTAAGTAAAGGTATTTGTTTTTCAATTCTTTCCTTTGTTTATCTTATTTTCGATTTATTGCACTTTACTTAGCATCAATGTTATGTGTTATCATGTTCTATTCTTAAAGCACCATCCTATGTTTTACACTCACATGACATGTGATGAGATTCAAATGGAGAATATATATACACATAATATTTTTAAAAAATTATCAATTACTAACACTTTATATCTTGTAGGAACTTGTCGAGTCTCAATCTCTCTGAGTGCATGCCTTAAGAGGTACAATGGGAAAGGGGTGGATAAACCATTGGTGCTTCATTATATTATTGTCCCTTTTGACACTTTCCATCTACATACTTGTATCTTACAACCATTTACCATAAGCTTGTTCTTCTTTGTTGTACCCATTCCACACATTTTTCACACCTTTATCCTCCTTTTCCTTTCTTTATATTCCTTTTGATAGTTGGTTGTACTAGGTCAACCCTATAGAGTTTTCAGCCTCTAATTACTATAAATGGTTTATTGGGTGCACCCTATACTATTTTTGGATACTTTCACTTAAGAGTTTTTATTATCCCTTTGGCTGACCTAGCTTAAGACCTAGTGAATTATCTCTCAAAAACATATAGGGTCGATTGGGTCAACCTAATACAACTGACATATTCAAAAAGATTTAGGGTAAGATCTACCTATACATACAAGTTCATTTCCAACCATTTGAATATAGATAAGTGAAGAAGAATATGTGAAAATAAACATCTAGTTATTGACCATTCTACTTGAGGAATAAAGCTTAGTGTTTCATAGTTTCTTTGGAGATACAAATCTTGTCTTGTGGATAATTATTTTACATGCATAGATAGGTTATGTAGCCTAGAGCTTATTTGTCTTTTTTATCCTTACATGACACAAAAATCTATTATGAAGTACTTTGTCCAAGGGAGAGATTGAGGCTTGGAGGGTTCGTCTTCAAGGTAACTATTCCTAACTTTGTTTATCCTTTGTAAGAGTAGATATATAATGTAGTTTGTATTCTCTCCCATGCATTAGGATTCTATATACATTTATGTGAGTATATCTCTTCTAAACATGTTTAGTTTAGTTTTATTTTATTTCTAACCCCCACTTTATGCCACAAGTATTGGTATTTACTAGATTAGATTTACTTTATTTTTTATTAGAATAGAGTGAACATTAAATATAGGACTATTTTAGGGTTTTTACATGATTGTGTTATATTTTAGGCTTTGGAACCCTTCTTGACATGGTGTATTATGATAAGTAATTCCCTAATTGGGTCTAGTGGATCTCCATCTTGGTCATGTTACCACTTAACAAATGTATTTCTAATTAAAAGTGTAGGTATGTTATATCTTCTCCAAGCCAAGATTGATTTATAGACATGATGCATTTTTTATTGCATACACAATCTCTCCCAAATCATCGAAGGTGGGCATCCAAAGAAATCACTCAACATGTGTGTTTTAGAAATGATGTGGGGATGTAAGAGTAAGTGGTTATGCAACATCTACTAAATTTGGTTAGAAGAGTTTTTGTTCTATAGCATAAACATAATCAAATGGATTTGGATAAATGTATCTAGTTTTTTGAAGCACAATATCGATTCCCATTACTTCTTTCTGAGCATCTATCAAGTTTTTGATGAGATATGATTGATCAATTATACCTAAATATTGGAAAGTAGAAAAAAATTATTTATATGGTTGTTAAGTTGGCTTGGATCTAAAACTTTACCTCATAAAATGTTTACAAGAATGAAATACAGACTTAGTTTGTAACCTAGTACCTTTATAAGTTTTGTGCCTATTAGTTTCCTTTTAAATGATGTACTAAGCTATCCCTTTGATATCAATTTAAATGCTGATGTGGAAATTCTTATCTAATATAGAAATAAAATAAGTTAGATATTGGCACATGCATCGAGATACATTATTATATTGTTTGATATTTGTACTAGAATATGAATTGGTTATGTTGATCAGCCACCAATTTGGTAAATATTATATCAATCAAACCTAGGATCTAATATTAACTACTTAAGATGACCATTATATGGCTAAGATCATGGCTAATACAACTTGACTATACATTTTCTAGAATTAATTTATTTCATTCACTTTTATTGACATCAACAATGGTGTACCTAAATTATTCTATGCTTGGGTGTGGTACTCTATACTTATTATCATGGTTATAAAATTTGGTGAAGAGATCATATAAAAACACACAAACACACACAAAATAAACACACAAGAAAACATACAAAAATGAGAAATATTAATCAAGTTGGTGTTACTCAACACCCACTCATTTGGCATAATGAGGTCAATTAAGAATATTAGTGGTAGGGCTTAAGCCTACAACTATTAACCCACCTTGGTATATTAGTTACCTATATATCTCTCAAAATAATAGTTATTTGTTGAAAATATTATGTATAACATATGGACATTTCCACTTGATTTGTAATTTACCTAGTAATACTCTGAAGTGACTATCATATAGCAAAACTAGTTGATCTTTATGAAATTCCTTATGTTGTAGTTATTATCATGCCATGCTTTTTAAACGTGAAATATACTAAGAGGGGGGTTGAATCAGTATTTTATATATCTTTTATTTAATTTTACTTCTTTTCCTTGACCACTTAATAACACATTCAATATATCTAATAAAACTGAAACAATAATATGCACCATGCGAGAGAGAGAGAGAGAGAGAGAGAGAGAGAGAGAGAGAGAGAGAGAGAGAGAGAGAGAGAGAGAGAGAGAGAGAGAGAGAGAGAGAGAGAGAGAGAGAGAGAGAGAGAGAGAGAGAGACCAATTTTTTACATGGAAACCCAAAGTGGGAAAAACCATAGAGAACCCATTTGTGAGAAGGAACCAAACCCATAGATGACTCAACCACTTAATTTTTTTATCACATTTATAAAAATTCATTACTTATATAATATATGATGATCTACTCCTTCAGATCTTTACTCACTTTTGTCCCTCTCAAACTAGCCTTCTACCTTCTTCACTCAAATAGCCCTCTTAATGGCTTGATTAGGTCTTCTAACCTTCATCCTTATATTTAGAACCTATATTAGATATTCATGACATCTTTCTAATGGTATATATAAAATCATTATACTCACAAATTATTTATATCATTTTCTTATACTTTTTTGCTCTCACTCTCTAAGCAAACCAAATAGGCCTAAACTACCTTGTTATTATATAAGGCACTTGATCATATACTTCTTAGTCATCCACACACTTAAATAACTTAGGTCATCCATGAATATTTCTTATTAAATTAAAATAACATGTATTAATAATGAATCAATAAATACATTAGGTCAGCCATAGCTCAATTAGCCCTTACTCCTCTTTTAGGCTTATTGGAGACCTAATAGGTGTTCTTAGCAACACATTGCCCTTTGATAATATTTAATCATATCAAAACACCTCAAATAGTATAAAATAATAATATTAAACTCCAATATACCTTATAAAACTTAAAAGTATGTCCATAACACCTTTTAGTTCCAACCACCACTTGAACCATTTCTCAAATCACTACACATAAAAGGCTTGTGTAAATATAGAAAATCTATCTTGAATAACTAAGGAATATACTCAATTTTGTTAAAAACCCATAGAAAAAATTCACATAATTAAAAAACTCATGAACTCAAGGTCATCGTAAACTTCATTTGATGCTTTGACATAGGGTATATAGGCTTAAACTCTTCTCTATAAGATGTTCACTCAGAACTGCTAACTGACTCCAAAACACAATCAAGAAAACATGAACTTATGACACCTAACTAAAAATATTCAAGGGATTTAAATACATGAACAATATATTATATCTTAAAATCAACCTCAACTCAATGAATCATAATATCTTATAGAAACCATTGGTCATATAAACCAACATGTTGATCTTCTCTCTCATAGACTCCACTAAGTCAGATAAGACATTTTGGATTCAATGTTATGAATTATTACACTGACATCCAATATTCTAAAAAAATGAATGTATTATTAAAATCTTAAATATCATCATCATGCACTTCAATGTATCACTTTTACATGAAAATACATCAAAAATCATCTTTTTACTTTTGCCTAATTTTCTTATTGTCGACACTACTAGATCTATTAATAATTGGCTAACTTAGATCACCAAATTTGCACACCTAAGTTATATAACCTATCCAAAATCCTTCATGGACAACAATTACAATTCCCACACTTTTATCTTCATCCACTAAGCAATTTTGACTTGATCAACTTTGCCTATTATAACAAACATTTGAAATATAAACACTTTCCTACATGGTTTGCTCACTCACCTAAGAAACCAATCACACCTGGAGATGCCAAGGAGAGTTGAATTCAACCTCAAATAAACTAAATGGACATATAAAATAATTCTATGATCTTTATAAAAATATATTTAATATCACGTCAATATTAGGGTTCTTTGAGGGTTTAGACCATCTCCCAATCTTAAAGATCATTCAAAAAACTTAGCTCCTCTTTCCAAAAACCAATTATTAGAACTTTAAGATATATTCCTTCCTCATATACCATTAACATATTATATTTTCATGCATATTATTCATGTTCAAATGAGCACTATAAAAACCTTCATGGGTACATTATTCTTCATTCTATGCACTAAAAAAACCTTGAAACATTTTTTAAAGCTTTTTATTGTAAACCATGACCTAAAACCTTATGCACATACTTAAAATAAATTGAATAAAATATATAAATGATTAATTTCTCACCCATGTCATGGAAACTAACCTAAATACCTCATCTAGTCACCATATCTCTTGTACTTTTTAATCCTTGACCTGAAAGTCTCATTAGGACTTGAATCTAACCTTCTATCTACCTTATAGGCTTCACATTGAAACTCTCCTATATTCCAATGACTCCTATGTATGATCAAGAAACCTCATACACTCACTCTTCTTCATATATTTAATAAATCACCTTTAGAGCTTATTACAGATCTTCAAAGATTGATTAATATCTTTGTAACATCTTTATATCTACATACATATATTTTTGGAGCTAATATTCTTATTATTTGTAAGTTCCTAAACACCTCATGTACAAAATCAAATGACCTCTTTCATGCTCAAACACTATAATAATTATTTGGATCATTCACATCTTCATAGCCCATTCAAAGAATCTTTAGAGCTACTTACATAGATCTTCAAAGCATATAACTTATTCAGAGCTCATTCATTTCATCATTATACCTACACATACCTTCTCACAAGGTCTCAAGGCTTACTTAACTATGCACCTTCATAAGAAACTTTGACATTAACAAAAATTGGATTGACATCAAAGAAAACACTTATTTTAACAAGTCAACAATCAATGATAGTACTCAATAATATCCTCATTAATCAATGACAATGTCCAAAAATCTCCCCCTTTATCATTGATGATAAACACACTCATAAAACTATGTCAACCACTCTTGATAAAAATCATCTCCTAGACTTGGTTCTTTCCTTTTCTCCTCA